>BLKR01016332.1:0-30886 GCA_011170035.1 Teleogryllus occipitalis | reverse complement strand
GCAACTTCTTTTAGTATTCTCTCTGCTGTAAAATTAAGACACCTGGACGGCCGCATGTACCAGCCTCACCACCTTCAATTGGATTCATTGCTTTATATAGGGCAGGTAAGCCTCCCATAATCAATTCAAAACCAAACGAACCATGATATACCTTTATTCTCTCAAAGAGACCTTGTAATTAGTAGCTATAAGTTAATAATAAGTTTGATTGTAAGTTAATATAATTAGTTAGGCCTTTCAATTTCTGAAAAATCTTGATCAACTGCAGCATTTTCTACTCATAATCATCGAATAAACCTCCACCCTTTCAGGATTACTGAAAACAGGAAACCAAAAAAAAACAAACTTCGCGAATTTTGGAACTGAGAAAGGTCACAGAATGGCCGGCGAAACGTTGGCACCAGTGCCTAACCGGGGTCTCTCTCGGACAGCCAAGCAGCTATCCTGTTTTTATTTATGAAACGTGTTTCTTGAAGTTTTTACGTCTTTATTATTGGAAACTTCTTAACTTGGCAGTGCGACAGTCGCGGCAACATCCTATTTTTAATTCTGAAATGTTGGATTCAAGTTGTGTACGTCTTTATAATTGGGATCTTTTTGAGTCACCAAAGCGACCGCAAAATTAACATCCTGTCTTTATTTCTCAAACGTGTTTCTCGAAGTTGAAATCGGAGCATCTTGAGTTGGGAGGGCGAGTGTCAAGGCAACATAAATGTTGTATTTTTCATAAACGAGTTTCCCAAATTCACACGTCTTTTAATTTGGTGGCTTCTTGAGTAGGAAGGAGTAGTTTCGAGGTAATATTATTACTTTTAAACATATGTTTCTAGATCACGGACGTTTTTAAAATTGAGGATATCGAACTTTTGAGCACCTGATGAGGAAATTTCCTTTTCCTGTTCTCAGATCGTTTCCGTGTACGTGTTAGCCGTCTTCCTCATCGCGGGTACGACCCTCCTGAGGGTGACCGTTGTTGCAACCGTTTCTTGTTTCAGTGACGTGTTGCTCGAGGTGTTGGACGCCTTCATCAACGGGGGCTTCGTGGCTCGCGAGAGCGACCGCCGAGGAAACTTTCTGTTCCTGCTGCTGAGCGCATTCGGGATGGTGATCGTGAGTGCCTTTACCGGGACCTTCATGGGCTTTTTGACAGTCCTTGGGGACCCCCGACAGATTCAGACGCTCGAGGAAGCTGCCAGTCAGGTTTCCAAAGTCTGCGTAGACCCCACGCTGATACCTACATTTGAGAAGCTTGACAAAGACGATGTGTTGTGGAAACGTGTGGGGTTTGCACGAAACATCTCTAATCTCTTATAATGTTTACTTGCAAGAGGGGTTTTCAAGCAGCGCAGTTTCTCCCGGTTATTTCTTCGAAACTTAATGGAATTGCGTGCAGAATCTGGCGGCGTTGTGAGTAATCGTTTCTGGTGGTACCGTGAACAGTCTTTGATTGCACGGTTCACTTCAGTTTGCCTCGTATTGGCATTTTTAATGTGTGTGTTTAATACATTTCTGAATTGGAAAATCATTTTCCAGATGATAGAATCGATGATCGCAGAGAACAAGCCAGGGAAGGGCGGGCAGACACGCATTTAGATGGGGCAACAGAGAACGGGGCATGTGGAATGTAGGAAGGTGGATTTGGGGAGCCCGGCGTAAGGCAGGGTAAGCCAACGCAGGAATACTCTACAGGGAGAATTCATTTCTATTCCTCTCTGAATAGATAAATATGATTTCAAAATTTATGTTAGTTACATTTTAATGTGAAAATCGAGGAAGGAAATTATTTTCCTTTTAATGTTCAGTATAATCTCTAATCATAAAGAAATACCTTAAGAAGAATGTATCAGAATATTAACTTTCGTAACAAGTGCGTGAATCTGGTGATTGGTGCACGAGTTGTTTGGCGCCCGAGTGAATGCGAGTGGCGAGTGCAGGAATCATCTCACGCACGTGTTGCTTACACTTTTTTCTAATATTCCGTGTGCGAATAATCTTTCGCACACGCTTTGCAAAGTTTCGTCCACTATTAGTTAAAAAGAAAAAAATAGCTGTTTTGCACACGAAATACAAGCAATGTTCGACGAATGCTCTGTTAAAATACTTCATGAAGCTATTTCGTAATGTTACTGTTTATTATATTGGTATTGTAGTTTTGAAAACGAGTGACGTAAGGAACGATTTTTGAAATTTGTACGATTGCAATGAACAAAACAAGTGTTATATTTTTTGTGTAACAGCATTATAAATTTATAAGATAAAGTTAATGTTTTAAAGAACTTCATTTTGACGTCACTGATATTTACATCTACGCAATTTGAAAAAAAAACAACAACTATGTTTGGCAGTGTGGTTTTCCTCCATACAGCATGATGAGTCCGTCGCAATTAACTGAATACCTGACGACATACTTATTTGTGCCATAAATGTCTCGTACGTGATAATCTGGGCCAAAAAATGTGATTTTTTGAATAATTTCTTACAAATAAAATTGTCTTTTACTGTGCTGGTATACACAAAGGAATTTGTTTTATCCGATTGCCTTGGCATGTTGTTTACTTACGTATTTGCAGTAGGTAAAATTGCTTTTTACTATATCTAATGTAATAAAACGTTGCCAATGATAGTTTGGTAAACAATACGGTGGATACAAAGTATTGCTTTATTCAAGATAGCATACTATAACTGTCGTTGCACCTAATTACGAGCTGTACTAGTGACAACAACCTTTGCATGGGGTCGTATTCGTCGTGGATTTAATATTTTCCTTTGTTTCACCGGAAAGAACAGTTGATGTTGCAACGTTTTGTTTTGATGTTACTGAACGTGTACATGTTGAATAAAGTAGGTGATTAATTTTTGAGTGCTAATTATCGTCGACTGTGCACCATTTATGCAATTTTTCTTAAGCTTACTTTTCATTTTCGAAATCACAGAGTCCCAGGCTGCTAAATCAATTATTACGATTGTAGCAAGAACAATTTGTTGTTTTTTTCCAACAGACTCCGGCAAGAGAAAACTGTGGGCACCTATCATTCATTGAAGTAACTTTATATACATTAAGTACATGGTATTCAGCTGTTTGCATAAACATTTCTGAAATGCTTATGGCATCGCTGCAAATTATGTGCCACGAGAAAATAAGTCTTTGTTAGTGATCTCTGAAAACGATCTTTATTGATTAATATTGCTCATTAAATAGCAGAACGTCATATTACAAAAATCGTCATTTTCAATTTTCCTTCGTGGATGGGAAGATCTGTCATTGCTATTGCTACTATCGTGAATGTCGCATCTCATTTTACACAGCCAAATGCAACATGTATGTACTCAAATGACTCTTTTATTTTCGATTTACTAACTAAAATGGCAGACTATCTTACTCTTCAAATGCTCTTCCTGCTAAATGAATTCTTGCATATTACGCGTACCCAACGTTTTCCGAAATCAGCCATCGTATATAACGTACATTCTTCCTCCTTGATAAAAACTTCCTGTTGAACGAATGGTCGATACGTAATACCAAGAAACACTCCAGTTCATCACATGAAGGGAAAAGTTATCATTCCTACTTTTGATGTTTTTGTTGAATATTTGATCACCGGATATTTATCAGTTATTTTTTATTTTTTAGGAAAATAGTATTTTTGAAGTATACTGAGATGAAATATCTACAATTTCACGTTACTTTAAAATTGTGTATGATCTTTGAATTCAGGTGTTTTTCGGGGTCAGTATCTATTGTTTCTTATGAGAAGTTTAAATGCGTTATTGAGAACAACAGAAATAAAACTCTGAATGAAAAAATGATTCTTTGGTTTCATGTAAATTCTTTTTCAAATGCAAATATAAAAACAGCAAAAGTATATTTCATCGAATTTCTCAGGATGTTGGCGTGATTCCAGTACACTGACGTTATCGGAATCAATAATTATTGAGAAGTTACACTTTTTAAAGAGTCTTCTTGAACTCTCAATTCAAAAACACTAATATTTACCTACAAATTTTATTTCATCGTCCCGAGCATTTTTGAAATATCTAGGATACTATTGGTATACAACTTTCAACTTGATGAAAACCTTTTCCTTTGAGGTGACAAAAGTCATGGAATACCTCCTAATATCGCGTAGGACCTCTTCTTTTGCACGGCGAAACGAAACAACTCGACGTGGCATGAACTCAACAAGTCTTTGGAAGTTCCCTATACAATTAATCCACGCTGTCGATAAAGCCGTCCATAATTCCTAAATTGTTTCTGGTGCAGGATTTTGTGAACAAACTGAATTATCGATTATGTCCCATAAATGTTCGATGGGATTAAAGTCGGGTGATGTGGGTGGCAGTATTGGTCTCCAAGTAGCTAAAGATAACCATTCACAGTTAAAGATTGGTTCAGTTGGATCAGAGGACCCAGTGAAAAACACAGAGGACCCAGAGGACCATGGGACCAGAGGGCCCATGAAAAAACAGCCAAACCAAAATGGAGCGACGATCAGCTTGGACAGTGCCTTGTCAACTTGGGTTCATGGCTTCGACGAGTCTGCGCCACACTCGAGCCCTACCGTCAGCTCTTATCAACTGAAATCTGGACTCACCTGACCAAGCCATGATTTTGCAGTCATCTAGATTCCATCGATTTAGGTCAGGAGTCCAGGAGATGCGCTGTAGCTGATGTTGTGCTCTTAGCAAAGACACTCTTAGCCGATCTTCTGCTGCCATAGCGCATTTAAGCCAGCTTTCGCCGCACTGTCCAAACAGATACGTTCGTTACACGCCCCACACTGATTTCTGCGGTAATTGCGTGTAACGTGGCTTGTTTGTTAGCACTGACAACTCTATGCAAACGCCGCTGTTCTCGGTTGTTAAGCGACGTTCGTCGGCCACTGAGGGTTACGTGGTGATATATTATGCCTGAAATTAGGTATTTTTGGCACAATCTTGACACTGTAGATCTTCGAACTTTGAATTTCCTTACGATTTACGAACTGGAATGTCCCATGCGTCTAGCTCCAAATACCATCCCGCGTTCAACATCTGCTTGTTCCCGTCCTGCGGACATTTTCACGCCAGAAATATTTTAAAATGAAGCACTTGTGTACAAAAGGAGCCAAAGGATTTCTATTTTATACCTTTTGGTACTCGCTACTACTTCTGTGTATTTGCTTATTGGTATACCATTTATTTATTTATTTTACGTCAAAAACAGTTACAACTGCGTATGACGTGCTATGGGGAAAAGTGAATTGTGTGCACATTTCCAAAATTCTGTGATCCCTACACTAAGTCATATACTACTTGAATTTTGAATAAAGAAAAAAAAGAAAACCATGAGTTTTGTCACCTTAGTAGCACCATTCAACGAACTGTTTTAAAATCGTGACCACACGAATCGATTCTATACAGGAAATCAAAAAATTAATTATTACTGCTTCCAGAAAAGTTATACAATTTAATTACTCCGTATTTGCTAGGATATTATCATCTAAAATAATAACTCCATAAAATTTCTATTATGAAACGAATAAATTTGGTTGGATTTATTCCTTATTTCTTTCAGATGTTGGCGAAATTTTCTTCGGTAGTCATAACATCAACTATACGTATAAAACAAAACAACAAATACATATATAATATTCTATTATTAATATTTACAACACATAGTTCCTTCTACATTTATACAATTAAATTTTCTGAACTTCCATACGAGTCCACTTTACCAATTTGATTAAAACAATTAAACAAATTATGAATAAATGCATGCATGACCATATCCTTCTCAATATCTTAAAAATTAGAACATTCTTTGGCCTTGTTATACATTTTGAATGATTCAAAATGAATAAATGTTTCTCGGAACTTCCCTTTCTGTTGCTCGGCAATTCTGCGATCATTGCAATTAACGTTCAATGTTCCACAGAAAACATCTTCCCATCATTTAAAACCATTCAATATTTCGAATCATGAACACTTTTAGTCCTCAGTGACTCGATTACACGACGCGTCTCGCAGAGCGTCTCGATCTCTTCTGAGGTTTCCTTCGATTTTTAGACTGCGTGGTTTGAAGATAAATACGACTTTCCACCCTATTGTTACTTTATTTTCGCTTCCTTCTTACGTCAATTTCTTATAATTGACCTTCTGGCATTGCCATAATTCCCAAAAAATGTTCCTAAATATTTGCACTGTTCGTAATTCCCGTTTAAACACTAGTTTTCTTTATTTCAATAAATATCAACAGTTTTTGTTCGTCACTTTTCGAGAACGTCGGTCTTCTTTTAATGTGGGAATGTTTTTTTACCATAACGAACTTTATTTAATTTTGAACGGTATGATTTTACATGTTATCTTTATTAGAATATGCCCTATTTTTATTTGTTGATATTCCCATAGTCCATTTGAGCTTCGCTCTCGAGAATGCAATTAAATTACCGAAAATAAAATTCCACGAATGCACTTTCAATTGTTCGTCCATGTTTACATAAGAAAATTAAGCGTCCTTTTTCTAATTAATGTCTAAATATTGAGTGCGTTGAAATAAACCTTGAGAATATTAAATCACCCATAATACTTTTTTCAAAAGTTGTGCCACCTTGCAAAATTTAATACAAGTTTGGTAATAAATTATATTCTAATGAAAATGAAATGTGAAAATTTTCTATAATAAATACCGTGTTCCTTCGCGACTTTCCACCCGTTGCAGCTGTTTTGTTTGAACCGAGGCCCGCAGCCGCCTTAGAATAGCACTGAAGATGGCCGCAATGCGGCCGAAAAAGCTTTATGTTAAAATAAATACATACAACGAAACTACGCCTCAAATTCATTTACATTAAATTATTTTGTTTTTCATGTGACTGTTACCTTACTTCTTCTTCTTTTTTTTCTACTCTATTTCTTTTTTCTTCGCTTCTTCATCGCTTTTTTGTTCATCTTCTCTTCTCAATCTCTTCTTTTCTTTCTTCTCTTATCTTTCTTGTTCCGTTACTCCTCTTGTTTTCCTCTCTTTCTGTTCTTTTCCTTTTCTTAGTCATATTTTCTTATCTTTTTATTCTCCTTCTCTGCCTTTAGCGTCGTTAGATCTAATACTTTCGGACATTTATAAAATTGTTACCATTGCACATCTTCGCTTCCAGTTTCCAATGATCGCTCAGGGCATATGTAGCATACCAAGCGAGTGCTGTTGAGATAAGCTCCCGACCGATCTCCCGGCATCTGTGATAGTGTAGTGCATGTTAGTGTAAAGGGAGAGGACAGGACAAGGAATGGGTAGGAAAGATTGCGCGGTCTTTGTCCTGTTTGGTAAGGTTCTGCTCCCACATTCGCCTGATGTTGATCGAAGAAACCACGGAAAACTACCGATCAGAGCGGCCAGTCGCTATATACAATACTCCTCCAGGCAGCGACTGAATTCGACTTAGCTGGCAAGCTAATGTAGAAAATCTGGCCACGGTTGAGACTCGAACCTAAGACCTCCCGGTCAAGGGCACTGCGGTGACATCAGTTGATGCACTGAACCACCTCTCCCGGACGATTGGTGGACGTCCACCAATGTCCGTGGACTAACCGAGAGTGACGGCACCGCATACTCGATCAATAATGATCATTTACATTACTCACATACTTTGCAGAGAAGTTGTATAAGAACATTGTAGTACAACAAGTGCATAAAACAAAAGAGTAATTTTCTGTATAGGAAGACGGGAAAGACTATTGGAGGTCTGAACATTTAAATAATTATATCAATTTATTAATAAATAACTGTATGAAATGTTCCAATCCCGAAACCGCTATTATATTTATTGGAAAGAATATTCAGAATAATGTATGTCCATAGAGAACAATTCGTCGACCTGCATAAAGTTACGTAAGTATTATAACGTAGGTACGAACTTCATTCAGCCATCAGTATTTATCATATGTCTTTATTAAATTGAAAAAACTAATAGATAAATCTACTTAAATAAACACTTTCATCAAAATACAAATAAATGCCAAAAAATATGTTTCAATGGATATAGTAAAAGGATTTCCTTTTACTCAAAGTTAATATTATCTTATAGCGTCTTAATCAATGTCATTAGTCAAACTGTTTTTTACTCGCCCTGATGCGCTGTTATATTCAATTGTGAAGCGAATAACCATATCTTCACACTTAAACTTCTTTTTGTGAGTGTAGATTGGAAGTGTGTCCGGCTGCAACAGACGATTGGGAAGAATTTCCAAGCCGACCAGAAGAACCCGGCCCAGCGTTCGTCATGAACGAAATTTTACAAGCTTGGTATCTAAACGATCCAAAGTTATGGGACGATTATACAGAGACTTCCTTTGCACATAAAGTGTCTGAATGCCTCTTCACGCCGACCTACCTTTCTTTCGTCGTGCGAATGAAAGACAGCCCAAAACATCGTTTGGACGCCCTTCTCCTGGCCATTGTGGAAGCAGGCATCTACGCGAAGATCGAAAGGCACTCAATCATAGCGGCTGCTATGCGATTTTCAATTTCCTTCCCACGAAATCCATCCAATGGCATTTGGGAGCGCTTCTCCGGTCCGTTGGTGATGCAGGTAACTATGTCACGGATTGAAAGATATTCAAGCATAGTGGCTGCTATGCTCGTAACTTTCTGTCTCACGAGACCCTTATATTTCCTTTGGACACGCTTCTTCAGGTCATTGCGAAATCAGTCATCCATGCCGAGATTAAAAGTTAATCATAGCGCCAGCTACACGTTCCAAATTTCTTTCCCACGAGATTCCTCCTTTGCTTTTGGGTCGCGTTCCTCCAGACCATTGTGGATTTAGGTATCCATGCCAAGGCAGAAAACGTACTCAGCCATAGCAACTGCAACTCGTTCTACATTTCCTTACCACGAGACTCATCCATAGCCTTTTTGACGCGTTCCTCCGAGCCATTGTATATCCACGTCTTCACGCCAAAGTAGACAACATACTTTAAAAAAGCGGCTGCTACCCGTTCTAAATTTTATTTCCACGTGACTTATCTATTGCCTTTTGGACGCATTCCTCTAGGCCATTGTGGAAGCAGGTATCAACGCCACGGTAGAAAATATGTACAGCCATTCTAAACTACTACGCATTCTAAATTTACTTCCCTGGAAACTTATCCATCGGCTTTTGGACGCGTTCCTCCAGGCCGTTGTGGATCCTCGTATCTACACCAAGGTAGACAACGTAGTCTATGCTAGTGACTGCCACGACTTCTAAATTTCCTTCCCACGAAACATATCCATCACTTTTCGAAAGCGTTTCTCCAGGCCATTGTGCATCCACGTATCTACACCAAGGTAGACAACGTAGTCTATCCTAGTGACTGCCACGACTTCTAAATTTCCTTCCCACGAAACATATCCATCACCTTTCGAAAGCGTTTCTTCAGGCCATTGTGAATCCACGTATCCACGCCAATGTAGACATATTTTATCATAGCGACTGCTACGCATATTAAATTTCCTTTTCATGAAACGTATCCGTCGCATTTTCGACGCGTTTCTCCACGTCATTGTGGATCCACGTACCCACGCTAAGGTTTACAATGTAGTCTATCGTAGCGACCGCTACGCGTACTAACTTTCCTTCCCAGGAAACGTATCCTTCGCCTCTTGGGCGCGTTTTACCAAGCCAACCAAACCATCTAGGTATCCACGCCAAGGTAGACAACGTAGTGTTTCATAGCGACTTCTACACGTATTAAATTTCCTCCCGTGAAACTTATGCATCGCCTTGTCGAGGTCATTCCACGTCATTGTGGATTTAGGATTTCCACATCAAGGTAGACAACATGCTCTATGATAGCGACTGCTACGCGTTCTAAATTTCCTTCCCACGAGACTTATTCGTTGCTATTTGTACTCGCTCTTCCAGGTCGTTGTGGATCTATTTATCTACGCCAAGCCAATAAAGGTATTCATAGCGGTTGATATGAGTTCATTTGTTTATTCTCTGTATCCAAAGACATAGAAAGTGGTGTGTTTCTTACAGATGCATTTGGTTTCGACCCCATAGTTTGCCTGTCTAAACAGGTTTTTATTCAGCTTTATTTGGATTGCTGTGCGTTTTGATTAGTGCTCCATGTCTGCGTGTCTGTGCGTCTGTGAACAACGCTAGCAACTAGACCGTTCAGCTGATATCTCCAAAAGTGGATATACCCCAATCGACATGGCCGATGTTGCGGTCTGTTGAATTTGAAACCGATATTTTAATTTTTGTTGATACTTTAATCTCCTGGCACATTTTCAAAATGTTCAATTTCGTTTTTGATTGAAGTTTGTTGTTGGATAGTGTGAAGGACGTTTAAGACAATGGTGCTAGTCTCACTAGCGTTGAAAACTTCGAAAGTTTTTCCGTCTTTCTGAATGCTTTATTTCGTTTGTTTTTCACAGTCACATTTGGATGCAGTGGAATCTTTCTGATCTTTTCATTTCTTTTCACAGCAAAGTATGGATGAAGTGGAGGTCTAGGGGATGGGTTCGTCGGGGTCCCGCCCTTACTTCAGCCTTCGCCGCTGTGCCTCCCTTCTACACCTCCGAACCACGCCCCCTGGACCTCTCCGCGCTGGTGGAGCCCGCCGTCGTCCTGGGCGTGGGGGCGCTGGCTGCGGCCATGGCCTTTCTCGTGGAGGTGGTGCTACGCATGCGCGCCAACGGGCGCTTCGAGTCCGCAGCACGACTGCTGTGCTGCCGGCGCACCGCACGCAAATGAGTGTGGTGGAGGCGTGACCGAATTTTATTTTGTGATTTTGAATTTGGATCATACGGCTGAGTAAACTCTGAGTGAAGTTAACATTGTGTTTCAAGAAGCTCACACCGGGTGGTACTAGGGTTTGATCTGTGTTTCTTTTCGCTAGCTACGTAGGCAGGTCAAATTCAGTCGCTATGTGAAGGAGAGTTCTAGCCGATGACTTCTATGATGGGAAATTTACTGTGGTGCCTGGGATCAATATCAGACGTTCCCAAAACTCTGCCGTGTTATTTGTAATCTTAAACATTTTAAATTCCAGTAGAATGGAGCAACAGCACGAGTTATAGATTACGCACGAGATTTCCCTACAGTGGACAAGTGTTGATGTGCACCACAACTCAAGATAAAGGAGAGGCTGCGCTTGCGGTAATCCGCCATCTACCCATTCCATCGCTGTTCATCGGAAAACTAATGGTAGTGTAACGTCGTGGGTAGGGATCTACTCCACAAGGAAACAGACACGAGTGGGTATATACAATTTATTTACATCAATTTATGTACACTGTTTACAGACCTCACTCTAAGGTGTTTGTCGACTACCTGCCGCAGCCCCCCTCTCCTAACACGCGCCTTGCGGCCGCGCCTGCGATCAGCCAACTCGGCCGATTCGCAACTTGGCACCTGGTGTGCCTCGGCAGACAATCTGCCCCGAAGTATCGAGCATACTTCACAGTGTTCGAGACTCGAACACCCACACGTGCCTACAGCACTTCCGCGCCAGACTTGGCGGACAAGTTTTTGCGGTTTTTGCCGCGGGGAAACCAGAATCGCTACCCAACCCAGGGCTTCTGCGACAGCCCTTTTATATGCTCGAGTCACATGACTTCCGCGTCATCTTTCCCCCCACGCACTCGTCTTGAGGCGTCTGCTTTCGCCGTTGCAATTTGCACCCGGCACCTACAAGCCCTCTCCCCTTTTGGACTTTCCCTGAAGGGTTGGCCTTTGTTTGGAAGCCTATTTTTGGCTCCCTCATCCCCATACCTTGCGACTTGTCTCTCTGGAGCAGAGAGTCAAGTCTATGACGCTACAGTAGCTTTGGAGATTGTATTTGTCCTGAAATGTTGTTTACCTGTGCCAGTAATTCGTTTCATTGGTTTCCTTGTGTGCTTTCTTGCCCGATAAATGCATGTAAATTTTATAGGCCGAGGCTGCCCTTCGATAAGCTAAGAAGTCGATGTTTTTGAGACGGCAATCAGTTTAGCCGCCTCCCTCTTCCGTCACGTCACTCGTATGTGCAGACTACGTATACGTTTCATTCGTATACAGTTCATATACGCTTTGCGTGGTTAAACGTGGTGAAACGTGCATAAATTTGAATACACTGCCACAATATTGGTGGCAGTGTCTACAATGTATTGTGCGTATGGAAAAAATAGCTAAAAAGACAAACAATTCATAGAACAAAAAATTGAACAATTGTGGAGTAAATACATTCTGTAGAATGTACAATTAAATGGAAGAAACAAGGTTTTACAATAATTATTATCTTACACTGTTTCCATTTGCTCACTTTACTCTCGGTATTTGCATTAGAAAAAAATTTAAACATCACAAATGCACCGAATATTGCAAGTACGTTTCTTCATTATGCTTCTGCCATATCATATTTTGTCATATATTATAATATATATGCCATATATATTTGTAGTTTGAGTAACTTGAGTTTGGTGAGTGGCTTTAATTTAAAAGAAATCTTTTTTCACTTTAAAAATATATTACATCACAAATTCTTTAATAGGTCCACACTGAGCAAGAAAAAAGCAAAGAGAAAGAATCAAACAAGAAATATTTTTTAAACATTTGATGTTATTTTGAGGTAGAACCATATTGCACTTTCGGAATCATCGAGACAAGTGTAAATTCACGGATTGTCAAAAACATCGCTATTTATCTTTGCGGGACGCGGTATTTTAGCCTCAAAGTGACAAAGGTCTAATCGCCTTGAAGGGGAAAAGGGAAATATTAAAATCGTGCTTTTTTTGTGCCTTACTTAAAGAAGTCGCACAAACACATGTGTGATTTTTGTCCACAGAATATTAATACATTAATTATTACAGTAATATAATTACATGGCATACAATAGTGTATTAATACAATAATATATTATAACGACTTTACGTTCCAAACATTTCCTTGCACTAGTTACAAAATGAATAACGTTGCTTTCCATAAATTTGAATACACAAGTAGATATTTCTCTTCCCTCAAGTTTATGCACTTTCTATACAATTGTTCAATATTTTCATTTAGCAATGTTTTAATAGTGCAACATGGTCATGTTGAAAAACGTCCGATACAGGAAAAAATTCTAGAAGTTATTTATCATCGGTTCTATGTGTTTTCTGGGCTGTAGAATTCGAATTTGAGGTTTGCCACCTTGAGTGTATTTTGACATAGGTATATTTTCTCCACGTCAGTGATGGCTAATTTTGGCTTAGGAGAAAACAATGACCGATCACTGTTTTCAGAAATGTTCCAGGAGAATTGTGTTAAAGGCTAGTCTTGAGAGCATCGTGAACCATTAAATCCATTCTGGTTCTTGTACGATTATTAAGAACTGTTTTCATTCTAATTGATTATTGAAAATGGCATGTACTATCTCTTGGATTATCAGATCTTGTTTATTAGTATGTCTCAAACTTTCTATTACAATTTTTGGGTTGTGTAGATAATAAATTTAAAATTAGGTAATATTAATATATTCTTCAACACTTGGAGTGTCACATATTCTTCTCCGTAGAATATGGATCAAAAAATTTGATATGTAGTTTGCGGTTATCAATCATCACAGCTCAGCACAGAGTAATTTCTCGCTTGCGAAACATTGACGAAGACATAGATAGTCTTCATATTTATTTTAAATATCTGTGTATAGTGTTTGACAGATTTGTAAATGCGTGTCTTTGTTGGAGTGTCTTCATACATTTTTTTTCCATTGTAAACTTTCTATTACCATTTTTTTGTGTAAATATATATATAAAAGAAAGTCGTGTTAGTTACACTATTTATAACTCAAGAACGGCTGTACCGATTTGGCTGAAAGTTGGTGAGCAGGAAGCTTAGGGCCAGGAGACGGACATAGGATACTGTTTATCCCGTTTGACAGCGTTCCTGTGTGAGAACGCACGTTTTCGCACGTTTTCGCGTGATTTCGCATGTTTTCGCGTGAAGGTACTTAACTGAAGAGTGCAACCTATGCACCAAAATACAGGAACAATAATGAATGATTAATCTACTTAATTTTTATTTGTATTTTCTAATAAACAATTTAACTTAATAAATTCCAAAATCTGCTTATTTATTGCCTTTAACAGCCGGTCCCTATGATTACAGCTTTGTATTTCTCTCTTAAACAAAAATCAATTCCAAAAAAACGCTCTGCTGCGTAATAGATTTTTTAATTATCTATTTAATATCAGAGCGTTTTTTTAAAATTCTTCTTTGTTTGAGAGAAAAACACAAATCTGCAATTGCTTTATTATCACAAGTGCAACAAGGATAGTACAGTTTCTCACAGTGAGTGCGACACGAGAAAAAGATGGGACCGGCTGTTAAGGCGGAACAGAGTTCGCCGGGTCAGCTAGTCTATATATATAAAAGAAAGTCGTGTTAGTTACACTATTTATAACTCAGGAACGGCTGTACCGATTTGGCTGAAAATTGGTGAGCAGAAAGCTTAGAGCCAGGAGACGGACATAGGATACTGTTTATCCCGTTCGACAGCATTCCTGTGTGAGAACGCACGTTTCTGCACGTTTTCGCGTGATTTAGCATGTTTTCACGTGATTTCGCACGTTTTCGCGTGATTTCGCGGGTTTTCGTATGTTTGGGCGGAACGGAGTTCTCTGTTAAGGCGGAACAGAGTTAGTTAGTTATAAATATATAATAAGGTATATTAATATATTTTTCAACGCTTGGAGTGTCTCATAGGCTTCACGCAGGAATATGGATTAAAAGCCACTAAGTTTGATATGGTATAATCCTACTTCACATCCTATTCACAACACAGCACCAATGCTTTCATATTTGTTTTAAATTTCCATGTAGGGGACTCGATGGATTTGAATGTGAGTGTTATTCTTGGAGTGTGTTCCTACTTTCTTGTACATTTTAAACTTTCAGTTACAGTAGTGTAGATTACAAATTTGTATTTAGGTAATATTGATATATTCTCCAACGCTTGGAGTGTCGCATTGTGTGCTGTGATGTATGCTCGTCACAGCACAGCACGGAGCAATTTCTTGGTTGTGGATCATTCACGAACACTATCACAGTGTGCATAATTGTTTTAATTTTTTTTGTAAAAGGCTCGATAGATTTGTAAATGCATCTTTCTTGGAGTGGATTCATAGGTAAAAGTTGCTATCCATTGTTGTGTAATCGAAGGAATCCTGTGTTTGTTTTTTTCAGAACGAAATGAGTTTGTGGAATAATGTGGATATACAGAGTAGGATTCAAAAGTAATGAGCCTCACGTTATACGGACGCGTACGCACCCTGCTGCGCGCTCAGCTTTAGCGACGGTGGTGGTGGGTTTTGGCTTCACAGCCCAACGCGGGTCATTTGTCTCCCAGCTTTCGGAACGGTAGCATCGGCCTAAACAGTAGCCCCTACACGGTGGTGCGTGACACGGCGAGGACTGGCACTTGCAAGAAGGGTGGTACTTGCGAGAGAGCTGGCACTTGGTACTGGCGTATGGTGTTGGCTTCGTTTCCACAAAAATATATTGGTGTTAAAATTAACAGAAATCTAAATGTGTGATATAAATGAAATGTAAAATAATTATGCTTAAGATCAGAAATCATTTTGTGGAGATTTAAGTGTCCGAGAATCGATATGTGCGAAGAGATACAGAATTATTAAGCTGCCTTGTTTTCTTAATGCAATGTCTTTTTAAAATCCACAATGTTTTGGACAATGCCTATTCATCACCTGGTTGTTATTTATATGAAATTATCGTTTTTCTGTACTTAATAATCACTGTTAAACTACAGTTTGTTTTTCTTTAGTGTTATTCTTAGATATCTGTAACCAGTTTATAATTTTTGAAATTTATCTTTGTTTTTAAATAGTAAATGTATGTCTTTTACTAAATCATGTTCATAATAATTATTCCTTACGATTGTATTATATTTATTACTCTTGCCATTTATAAGTATTAACCTTCTGGGAACCTATTTCTACAAATTCAATATCTTTGTTTGTTTTTGCTTTCTCGCTACCGCTTAACGTGATATACAGAAAGTATTGTAACACTGCGGGAAAACGGCGAATTTTCGTCATCAAAAATCTTTTTACTGAGTCCTGATAGCGAAAAAGTGAATAAATTTTGCCCCCACTTACAGTGAACTTCGTATTCCAACGCATGGCGTAGTCAAAATTAATGTTTTCCGGGTTCTTCTTGCCGAAAATTCGATTGACACCAAAAAGTCTGTAAATATCTCTAGCGGCTAACCCGCAACCAGTATTGTTGTTACCGAAATTGATAAACTCCAAACAAAGTGATGTAGCGGCACCTTGAATTTGAAATCGATATTTTAATTTTGGGAATATGAGGCACTTGGAAATATGTCAATATTTTCAAGCCCTAGTCATGCAACGACAGCATATAATTTGTTGCTTTTAGTAATAGTTGTTTAATAGTATTTATACCACAATTTCTCTCCGCATAAAGATATATCAGTCATTATTATCTGTAAAGCTCATTAAAAATCGTAGAAGATTTGGCGCGAAAACTAAAGACTTTCAAACAAATATTAACACACGTTTGAATAATGCAACTGCTTTTCATGCATCTAAATCATGTTACAGCTAAATCATTTTTATGAAAACAACGAGACATAAGTCACATAATCCCGCGAGTCACGGCGCAGAATATCATTGTTGCATTCAAATCTGATATTTCCTGAAGACTTGTAATTGATATATTTCAAATACGTTTTAAATAATTTCTAAAAGATTAATTTGTAAAGTAAACCAAAAGCTCGAATGTAAAAAACAAACAAAGAAATAAGAAATGATATACAAATTCTTAATTATATCCAACTGCCTAGAATCACTCATTTTCTGTCTACTGAGCGTAGGATATTCGGAGCAGGCGACTATGTTTAACGTCAAATTACACAAGAAATACTCATATTTTTTAAATATTCAACATTACCTTATTTTAAGATATTTTTTGATGGACACACTTCATTAAGGAAAATATATCTTTATAATTGTATTTTTAGGAAGACACCGAAAAAGTTTTAATTTTTACATTTTCGAAAAATCAGACATTTCAACGAACATGAGACCTGCTTTATTGTCTGAAGTGTTTTTACGTTATCCAGATTTATTTATTTTTTGCCATTTTTATGAAAACAAATGATTTAAAGAAAATACGTATTCCCAATGTTTCATACAAGATTTCGCAAAAATACTCATATTTTCGAAAAATTGCACATGATTTTCTTTAAAAACTGCTTTAGAAAAACACATTTCATCTAAAAAACATACGTTTATCTTCATATTTATAGTTGTAAAAATAAGCCAAAAAAATTGTTTTATATTTTGGAATATAATTTTCAACGAACTTTAGACCTGCACAGTTCTCTTAATAGTCCTGTGCGCTGTACTAGGTCAAAATTTAATGAAAATTGTTGGTGCTGTCTTAGAGAAAAAATGTTTTAACAAAATTAAAAATTGCATATATTTCTTGCAAAATTACGCAAAATATATTCCAATTTTTGAAACGTTGAACATGACTTTATTCAAAATCTATTTTGAAGGAGCAGATTTCATTAAGGGAAAAATCTCTATCTGCATAATTGTAGTTGTAGGAAGACGCCGAAGTAAATAAAAAGTCCATGCTTCTCTTCTACTAAACAAAACTTTTAAGATTGGTTGTAGCGTATAGGAAACAGAATGATCAGTTTCGTTTTGTTGAGCTCAGAACTCCTTTACGTCACTCATGGACTATAGTAAGTTTTATTAAGGAGAACTGTAATTTTTTGCAAAATTTAATAACAAAGATAATTTCTTCGAAGTTCATTCCCAAATTAAAATAAGAAACATCATTTGTCGAAGTCGTTGTCACGAACGTTAGTCTGATTTAGCGGCAACATTTTGCAGAAGTCAATGTTTCTCCGTTCTCGGTACTGACGTACCAACTGTTTTGCAGATTCGTGTTTTGCTCGTGCTCCCGTTCAGCGCCTCAAATTCCCGACCGCTGACATTCCTGTGGCACGCATCGGACAGCAGATAACACAGCAAGAACACGTGTCGACCCTTCTTGCCGTCTCTCTCAACCAAACGGAGCGAAGAACATGGCAGCAAAGTTTAAGCTCCATTTCAAAGTTCCTTTGGTAGCTTCCATTTGTCATTTGATAGTCTTGAACCGTAACATTTTATGTCAAGGTCACATATCATGTCATACACAGGATCCTAGAATGAGTAATTTTGATCATTCTTTTTACTTAAAACATTATTATTATTATTATTATTATTATTATTATTATTATTATTATTATTATTATTATTATTATTATTATTATTATTATTATTATTATTATTATTATCATTATTATTATTATTATTGTTTCCTGATTGTCTGTTTAACTAATTATTTATCTTTGGTATCTTTACATTAAAGACAATAATCTATTAAAATATAATACATACGAAACTTATTGTTCGAAATCACATATATTTATAATTCATTATAAATCTATTTTTATGTACCTATGTATGTAATCAAATCTTATAATGTATAAATATATGTGATATCGAACAATTTCTTTTCTTTACGTTCTATTTTAATAAATGATTGACTTAATCTCAAGATACCAAAGATAAATAACAATTCAATTTACGTATTAATTATTACCGTAAGAAAAACGCGTCGTGTTTGAGATGTGTAATGTGCGCTCGTTTTCTCGAGCTCCAATACACACACACATTACTATACATAAAAGAACTGTGAACAAAGGTAGCATGATTAGCAATATTTGAATCCCATCTCGATCAGGATTTTCGTCCAGTTCCCCTGATCTATTGAGCAAATGCTGAGATGGCCCCTTTATTTTGCTTCTGGACGTAAATGTAACTTCATTATCTGTGCACATCTTCTAGAATTCAGTGGAAAATACAGTTATTGATTGATAGAATGATTTTGTCGTGTTCCCGGGCGCGTTAACTGCTTTGGTCATTAGTCCCGTAAGTGTAGTGCATATTTTTCTCGGAAGATGGCGGTGATCTTCCATTGGATGGCAAGATCCGGCGCCGACCTACCGTCGGCTAGTGGGGTTTTCCCCAACAAGGGCTCTCCCACCAGCACCGCACCGCCTCAGCCGGGACAAGCTCTGAGGTTCCGGCCGGTCTCCCGGAATATGTGGTAGTGTAGTGCATGCTAGTGTAAGTGTGTGTAAGGGGTGAGGATAGGACAAGAAAGAGGAAGGAAAGATCGCGCGCGGTCCCGTTTGTTAGGGTACTGCTCCGGCATTCGCCTGGTATTGATCGGAGACACCACGGAAAACTACCGATCAGAATATAGTTATTCAAATTACCGTTTCCATGTTGTCGCGACGGGAAGTATTATTCCTTAACGAAGGACATCATGGACAAGAGCCCAAAATTTATTGCTTATTTATCCTTGGAAATAGATTTTACTACATGGGAGCGTTTTTTCATTCAAAATGCAAGTAGTATATGACTTAGTGTAGGGATCTCAGAATTTTGAAAATGTGCACAGAATTCACTTCTCCCCATAGCACGTCATACACAGTTTTAACTGTTTTTTGACGTAAAATATATAAATAAAATTATTTTCTCTTCTGCAAAAAGAAGTCTAGAAGGTTTCGCTCCCATCGAATATACAACTATTTGCATAGAGAAATGATCAAAAAAGTTAATTCTATTTTATTGACTCTTCTCACTCGTAACATAATGAGACGTCAACTGGCTTTACGTTGCGCAATATATTACACGGCAATAGGTTAGTATTGTTAGTAGTAGTTCTACAAAAGAAAAAAAAAGTCTTCGCTTAAATAAAGCTTTTTGTGAATACAACATATGAAACACTGAGTTTGTACCTCCGACTGTGAAAACTTAGGTAGGAAAAAATCATACAAAATAAACGAGACATAACAGTTATTCATTACATCGTTCAATTTTTGCCTCAGAGTTTTATAGCTGATTTTTGGTTTTACATATGCTTACTCTGTGAGCTTTCTCGCAAGACGGCACAGTGACATTCGGTAGAGGGAAGTGCCACAGAGAGCAAGTGAAAAACGTGTTTACAATTCAGGCTATTTTGCTTCCGTGTGTGGCCGGGTGGTCACGCAGTTGTCAACGCTGTTTCTCGTAGTCGCCCTTCAAGCAGGGAGGTCGGAATATGATAAATGGAGCGTCCTTGTCTCTCCGACCCGGATGTCCGAGATCGCTAAAGCGGCAGCTGCTTCGGATAGAAGGGATGCCGATTACAATCCCGCCGTCGCTATGCTGGAATACGTTGTAATCGAAAAAAAGTTCAAGATAGCGTAATTTAAGTTTCCCGCAACTTTATTTGTTTCCTATTAATCCAACGTCAGCAATATTACCTCGAAAATTATATAAAAGTACTTTTACTTTTTATCAATTTGTTGCGTCCTCATCAACACAAAGCGTCTCCAAAGCCCTTGTGGGGATACTGAGCGCTGATGAGTAATCTTTCATTAAAATTGTAACAGTCAGTTGTCGGGAGTTATCCTGCATTAATATAGTCACAGTCAGTTGTCGGGAGTAATCCTACATTAATATAGTCACAGTCAGTTGTCGGGAGTATCCTCCATTAAGATTGTGACAGTCAGTTGTCTGGAGTTATCCTCCATTACGATTGCCACAGTCAGTTGTCGGGAGAAATCCTCCATTAAAAATGTTACAGTCAGGTGTCAAGAATAAACCTCCGATAAGGTTGTTGACAACGCGCCTCCCACAGTATTCGCGCTCCTGCATCACAAGCCTTTGGCCAGAAGGAAGACTATATCCATTAATTAACTTCCAATCACCTTTAAATTTGGAATGTGATATTTTAATTTTTTTTTATTTGTGACGTCTACTTTGACGTAACGCGTCTCCAAGCCCCTTGGGGGGGGGGTGTTGAGCGCTTTGCGTAGTAATCCTCCATTAATTACAGCGCTTTTGGAGTAATCCTCCGTTAATGTTATGTCCGTCACGTCTCGTCGCAGTCAGTTGCCAAGAGGACCGCCAGGTAGCATCTCCGCGTACGCGCCTCCCACCACGCGTTCCTGCGTCACTACCCAGCGGCCAGAATCGGGAAGGAATAAGGATAGGGGTGGGGTTTAGGACACTTCACAGAGGTTGGACTAGCCCTTGTGAAGCAGGCAAACTCGTTTTGTTGGAACAAATTCCACATCAGATTCGACGGGAATTGAACCCGGATCTCCTTGGTGAAAGGCGAGCAACTTCGCTCTGCGCCACGAGATGGCCATATTTAAATCCATTATTAGACCATCACTCATATATAGCCTGTCCGGTCTGGAATAACACAGCTAAAACCAAAATTGAAAAACTTCAGATATTATCGAACAATTTTTTACGAAATTGAGCAAAGGTTTCTTGGTTCATCTCGAATACTCATATTCAAAGGAAACTTCAAATAGAACCCCTAAATGAACATATGAGAAAAAACTGTGACAAGTTTTTTACAGTTCTTCCATCTTCTCCTTGCAGTGTAAAATTCACAATGGGGAAAATATTAAACAATCCCAAAAGAATACACTCCCGATATCCCAACATATTAAAACTCCCATAAAAATCACTATACTAATAATGTATGTTAAATAGGTAAATTATCATCACAATATAATGATAGTTTCTTAATGTATATATAGAGATTATCTAGCTTTCAGAATGTATAATGTATTGCAAAATTTGTGTACTGTATGTGCAATTGTTTAGATGTATGTATTAGAAATATAAGTACGAAATCCAGTAAATTAGTTAGTAGTAGGAGGACAAGAGTGAGAGGTTGTATGCACAAATGATATGAATTAACAAATAAAAATGTACAAACCCCTGAAAGGCAAAACTGTCCAAGGGGAAGAAAATAAATTAAAAAAGTGTGAAGGAAATAGGACAGAGGTAGGGTTTAGGACGCTTCACAGGGGTTGTACTAGCCTCTGTGAAGCAGGCAGTCTCGTTTTGTTGGAACCAATTTCAAATGTTATTGGAATCGAACCTGTACCTCCTTGGTGAAAGGCGAGCGCCTTCGCTCTGAGCCACGAGTCGACCCTTATTTTTCTTTATTTTATATTTTATTAAAACAAAATTTTTTAAGCTTTGAATTTTTGGATTATTTTAGAAAGTATTATACATTTTGTGTTGCAACATAATACTACAAATTATCCAAATAATGTGGATGCTTGAGTGGTGTGGAAGTTGAGTGGATCTAGAATTACAGCGATGATCTTCAAAATATCATTCACTACAAAATACAACACAACATCAACAGCAAAAATCGATTTTCACAATTCGCTGATGACTTTATAGTTCTTCGTCATGCTTAGGCAATATTGACTGTTGTGTAATGTATATATATTTTTCTGTAAAAGTAAATAATGTATTTAGGAAGCTGAAATGAAATGCAAAATAATCGATTGATATTATTGTTCACTGCACCATTTTTTCCACAAAAATTTAAGTTATTAATGAGCATTTGTAAAAGACAATTATAAAGAAGACATTTAATGGACAAAATACATTTAACATAATTCGTACATAATGGATTTTTTCTACTCCCATTGCATAATACTGTAATTTGATGGCTGCAACCTGTTGCATAGTGATACTCATTATGATACTGATTACATTACGATACAGGGGTTCTTGACCAATCACAGAGAAGTTTACAAACTAAGTATTGACAATTTGTCATTGAGTATCATTCTAGAAAATGTTTCGTTGCATTTTGTACATTAAAATTCATATTGATATTATATTATGCTTGCTAGTTTTAACATCTTTTATTAGTATTCTATTATTAGTAATACTTTCGTGAAATATAATTTAAAATAAATTGGATTGTAATTTCACTTTATTCTATTTGTCTAGCGCAGTACTACCTCACAGGCGGTAACCACAGCCACCTGCGGCAGTATGCGAGGGTAAGTGGCTGCTAGGTGGCCTTGGCTGAATCCTGCATGGCAACTGCCACGAAACGATTCAATGTAAAAGTTTAACATTCAAACGTCGTAGTGAAAGTACCGTATGAAACTTGATGTAATGATATTAATACGCTCTTTTAAAGTTTACTATACTCGTACCTCACCCGGATCGTAATACCACACTCGTGTATTAATATTCATCATTACTTCATCGTTTCATAATGTACTATTAGTGCATTCTTTCGAAGTTAGCAAACATTTTAGTCACTAGAGTGGGGGTCAAGGGAGTGTATACTCTTGAAATGCCAACTGATGCAATGATAATTGGTAAATCCGTCATTACGTCCGACGCAGTAATTGAAGCCTGTTTGGTTACGGAGTTCGGTTCTCAGATGCCAATACCTCCGTGCGATCATATCTCGTTACGGGGCCAAATTGGTCATTACGGACTGGCGTCTTTGCTAATGTCATGATCAGCATTTAAACAACGCACATATATATTGTAATATAATACAGAAGAATGAAGAGTTACTTTTTTGTCAATGTAGACAATTTATTTAGTCTGCTACTACAGGCTGATTTTCTCCTGCCAATATTTTTTGTTATTGACTCAGTTTGTTCAGAAGAATTACCACATATTGAACACAACAAAAAAAGTATTCTCATATTTTATCCACGAATTTTGAATCCAGTGTGGCAATTTATGTTTTTGCTACTTTAAAAATGTGTATGGGGAGAGGTCCTAACTGAAATTGACGTTCCCTGAAAAACTTTTTTAAACTTGTCCATGTCTGCTACAATCTCCGGTTTGTGTCGCCGGCTAACAACTTCTCCTTCTCTCCTCACAAAGGAATCTATACTTAAGTTGTACGACCGTGAACGGTGGCTTAGAGCATGGGAAGATGTCACTGTAGTATCTCTGATCGGGAGGTCTCGACAGTGCTAAGATTTTCGAAACTAAGTGGTCAGATACGTCGAATTCAGTCGCTGACTGGATGAGAAATTTAGCGGCCGGCTGCTCTGATCAGTAGTATTCCGTGGTTTATCCGAAGGCGAATGCCGAAGCAGTACCGTAACAAACAGACCACGGACCGCGCGCGATCATTCCTTCCTATTCCTTACCTTATCCCCACCCCTACACACACTTACACTAGCATGCACCACACTACCAGGCATGCCAGAAAACCAGTCGAAAGCTTACGGAAGGAGGAACAGTCGAACAGGAGGGAAGATCGAGCGGGAGAAGGAACGGTCGAACGAAACGAGGGACGAAAAGGAGGAACGAATGGAAGGAGGAACGAACGGAAGTAAGGACGAATTGAAAGTGGGACGAATGGAAAGAGGGACAAATAGGATAGACAAATGGAAGGAGGGACGAACGGAAGGAGGGACGGTAAAACGGAAGGAGGGTCGCTCGAAAGGAAGGAGGGAAGATCCTAAGAAAAGAGGGACGGTCGAACGGAACGAGGGACGAACAGAAGGAGGAACAAATGGAAGCAGGAACGAATGGAAAGAGGGACGAATAGAAGGAGAGACGAATGGAAGGAGAGATGAATAAAAGGAGATACGAATAGAAGGAGAGAGAAACGGAAGGAGGGACGGTGAAACGGAAGGAGGGTCCCTCGAAAGGAAGGAGGGAAGGTCCAAAGAAAAGAGGGACGTTCAAACGGAAGGAGGAAAGAACGAAGAGATTGACAGATGAACGAACAAACAAACGAACCGATCATCCGACCACCCACGAACCGACTATCAGATAAACATCTGATAAACCAGCCATCCGAAAAAATGAACATCCGACCAACTGACTATCGAAGGACGGAAAGTCAGAGTACACGAAGCCAACACGATTCCAGTCCCGACCACCGAACCGTTCACATCGCAGAGCGCTCGTAATAGTCGGAACACTACTGTCGGTACGGGCCCGCCCGATACCGACCAACCAGTTTATATTTCTAGTGCTTCTAATATTAAATATTTCAAATAGTGAGAATACATTGTTAATCCAGTGCATCGAATAAATTCTACCAATGGCATTCGATGCGAATTCACCAACAGGCAACGTAGCTGTGTTAGTAGGCAACAATGCTCTTTACGTGCTACACAACACCAGCGGCATTCCTCAGAGCAACTTCATCAATTTATCAATTTCACACAGTGAGCGTGCTACAAACGAGGGTACAGTCATAGAATCATCTACATCAGAAACTTCGTGTTATCAAGATCCATCGCAAGGTACAACCCTTTTAACCTTAGGCAGCCAGCATGAGGGAGACGCCAACATCCACCAAAGGAAATGGTCAATAGGCGAGGACGCTACCATTAGCGATGACAAAAAACACAGTGCAAGTGCCAATGTCAGTGACAACGACAAAAGTTATTCAACAGTGTTTAACAGTGCACCACCTACAGACGGTTCCGGAGTTCACGTAGGCTACGTAGCCCAAAACGTCAATAACGAAAATGAGATTTTAGACTTGCAATCCTCTTACAATGTCCCAATAGGCAATAGATTTTCAGAATTAGACTCCAAGGAAGCCAACTCTTCTCCCCCAGACAACCGCTTCAAATATCTAAATTCTGATCTGTCTTCACAGTGCATTACAACCTCCAAAATACCCCCAATTTTCATTTCTGAGATAACAAATATCAATTCTTTCGTTATTGAAATTAAAAACAACGTGTCTAAAAACCTTATAGCTGAACAAAAAAAATAACAAAGTGAAAATAAATCCCGACACAGCTGAAGATTTTCGCAATATCATAAAATACTTAATAAACACTAATAGAAGGTTCCACTCCTTCAAAGACCCAGCAAAAAAAAAAAACTTTTCGGTAGTACTTAAAAAGGTACACCTTTCTTTAACTCTGAGTGAAATCATGCAAGATTTAAAGAGACACCCATCCATTGTTAAAATCACACGTCTTCAGAAGGACAGTAATGGGACAAGTCATAGTCCCATCCCTGTAATAGCGGCCGAGTTCAACGGTAACGAACCACAGGAAACAATTCTCAACATAAATCAAATTTGCAACAAGAACAAAAAGACCAAAAGGGCCTCTTCAGTGTTATAGATGTTTGGACTTTGGACACTCTAGAAACAATTGCATTCACAAAATTAACTGTGCAATATGTTCTGGTAACCACTATACGGTAACTTGTCCCCAAAGTAAAGCAAACCCTACTTGCATTCTCTGCAAGGGAAATCACCGCGCGGATGTAAGAAATGAAAACTGTTTATACTATAAGAAAATCGTTGAAAAAAACTACCCCACCTCATAGCACAAGAAACCCACTCCAAAGAGCACAACCCCCATCCTTTAGCAACCAACAACATGAGCAATTCCCATCCCTACCATTTACCCAACCAATCCGAAATTGTACTAGGTTCAAGAACCCTGAAAACCAATCAAGTTCCGTTAACAATAACAGTTCACGGAGCAACCCCACACAACAAAACCAACAAAGTAATAATATTAATCCTCTTCTAAATACAATAATTAATTCCATAACGTCCTGCGTAATTAACTTCAACAACTTCCTTATTCCATCAATAATCAATACAATCCAGAATACAGTAACAGCTTATTTTAATAACAATTTCAACACAAGCCCGTAGAAATATATCATTCACTAATTGGAATGCAAACGGCATTACATCCAAAAAAATAGAACTGACACAATACTTACATACTTACAACATAGATATAGCATGCATAACAGAGACACGCCTAAACAATAAAAACAAATTTTACATACTGGAATACAAAATTTACAGAAATGTCAGGATTGAAAATAAAGGAGGCGGGGTACCAATAGCAATAAAAAAACCATCATGAAATTGATATATCAAACATCACAGGAATTGAAACAGTAGCAATAAGCCTAATAATAAATTATCAAACATGGAATATAATAGCTGCATATAAACCTCCAACAATAAAAATACAACCCCTAAATATATTTGTTCTATTCACCCCAAATAAAAATACATTAATACTAGGAGATCTAAACGCGAAACACCCAAGTTGGGGATGTCGAACAAGCAATCAAACAGGAAAAACACTGTCACAAATATTAACTAATAAGACTATCAATATATTATCCTTACAGAACCAACATACTATCCAAGAGACGTAACTAAAAAACCAGACATTCTAGACATCGGACTGACAGATGGAAATATCAATTTTTACTCAATCCCATATCATGAACTCGACTCTGACCACATTCCGGTAAACATATTAACACAACAGATCCCACCCCCGCGACCCCCAAAATAATCACGCGTAAATTAAACTTGATTAAATTCCAAAACATAATAAGCAATTTAATACCTAAAATACAAATCCTAAATAATTCTATAGAAATTGAGAACGCCGTAACATTACTAAACACCATAATACATATAGCAATAACAGAAACTCAACCCAAAAATAGACAAACCCATACCAGCATCAGACATTCACCTCTGCCGGCAGAAATTAGAAATATAATAAATATAAAAAACAAGACCAGAAGACTTTGGAACGTAACTAAAAACCCACAAATGAAAAGAACTTAACATATTAACTAATATTGTTAAGAAATCATATAAATATCATATAAAAAATCATATAAATATCAAATTCCAAAACAAGATACAATCTTTAACGACACAAAACAATTCTATATGGAACTTCACAAAACAAATACTTAAAAGAAAATCAATTATTCCACCTATCAACTCACCAAGAGGTAAGTTCTTCACCCCAACCGACAAGGCTGAGGAAATATCGAATTACTTTGAGTCGATTTTCACCCTCAACCAAACAAACCGCACTCGGAACACAATCAATTTATTCAATCAATAAACCGCCCAAACTATGGTCCTCACTACAAAATCTATTTTACAAACCCTAAAGAAATAAAACAAATCATTAACTCTCTCCCGATAAAAAAGCGTCAGGTCACGATAATATTAATAACTCAATTCTAAAACACTTACCTGCCCCCGCAATTGCATACATAACAAACATTTACAATTCATGCTTCAGAACAAATCACTTTCCATCCACTTGAAAGCATGCCATCATTCATCCCGTTCCCAAACCACATAAAAATGCAGCAAACGCTGACAGCTATCGCCCATCTACCATCTCTGTCTAAAACCTTCGAAAAAATAATACTTCAACGTCTGATAAAACACCTGAAATTAACAAAAGCAGTTCCAAGAGAGCAGATTGGATTTACTGAACACATGTCCACACAACGCCAACCCCTCAGAATTACAGAACATCTCAACACAGCATTTCAGAAAAAACATCATTCAACACTCATATCACCTCACATATCACAGGCATTCGATAGAGTATGGCATCAGGCACTAATTTACAAATTAAAGAAAATCGGCACTCCACAGTATATCACCTCAATATTCTAAAACTATTTATCCAACAGAACCTTTGCAGTAACAATTAACAACCATCATTCAAACCCCAGGTTAATCAAAGCAGGATTACCACAACGATCCCCCCTTTCAACCACACTGTTCAAACTCTATGTAGCAGACATCCCCAAACATCCAACAGTAAAATCAGCACAGTTTCCAGACGACACCCTTATTTTCGCTTCCAATCACTCTCTAATTAACATTAAAAACAACATACAATTATATCTAAATCTAATAGACAATTGGCTATCCAAATTAAAAATAAAACTAAACCCAAACAAAACTGCAGCAAATTTTTTTTCTTTAAGGCCATACACTCCACCAAACACATTAACGTTAAATAACGAGCCCATCCCATGGTACCCCCTCCAAACAAACACATTAAATATTTAGGACTTCACATGGACACCAGATTGAATTGGGAACAACACATAGACACCAAAATAATTCAAACTAAAAACAAACTTCGTCAACTAAAATCACTAATTAATAGGAATAATTAATATGAATTATTATATTAATAGGAATAATTAATATCACTAATTAATAGGAACCTTTCATATAAAACAGCAACAATACTATATAAAACAATACTCAGACCGACTCTTCTCTATGCCTGTCCAGTATGGATTAATGCTGCAAAAACAAATATCAACACAATTCAAATAGTACAGAACCAATTCCTACGTACCATCACCAACGCACCTTAGTTCATATCAAATCATCAATTACATAATGAATTTAACCTCGACCTCATCATTCACCACGTTACTTACCTATCCCATAAGTTCTTCTCGAATATTCACCATATTCAAACATCATCCCCGTTCAACCTCTGTAAAAACTCCACTCATCCCACTCGCATCAAAAATAAATATCTATTTCACATATTTTGTAAATTATTTTCAGACCTAGAATATTATCTACGAGGCGCCATCAATGTTTCCTCAACCACTGTATTAGAGTTGTTAGGTTAAGTGTTATGAGTTAAGCCATCACTGCATATGTATAGTTTTATAGGAACTGATCTATGTACAAAAACAATCAAATAATAAAACATAATTAAAAAAACGAAGCCAACAGTTTCGCGTACTCTGACAATAGTACACGAAGCCACAGTTGTGTTTCTGGATTTTCTTGTGAATCTATTTGTATTTTCTCAAGAACAGTAATAACGTTTATTTCTCTGTCAACAGCGCAATGTCGCAGGATTCATTATTATTTGAGTAGAAGTGTTTCGCTTGTGCAAAGAGCTCTCTGCATCCGCTGAAATGAAAACAAGAAACTAGCTACATGGTGTAATGTTTCCAAGATCAAATACCATGTTTGCGAGTTCATCCGGGTAATACAGAGCACCCAGTGTACATTATATGGACCAACAGCAATTTGCAAGTTAGAAAGAGAACTTAGTGTAATAAACACATTACGAAACAGAAGGAGCAAAAAGCTTTCTCGAGTAGAACTATTCTAAATAATTTATAAGTATTAATCATTGATGGAAATTTAATTTACCCTTGAATCGCAACCACGTGAGCAGTAAACGTCCGTTTTATACCAACTGTTTTTACAAACTCTCTACCTCTAGAATTCCTTAGAATTCCGCTAATCCAAACACCGCAGATTAAATTTCAGAAATCCAAACAAAATTGCATTCTATAATTTTATCAGGAATATCCATTAAAAATCTTTTACCTTATTTACTATTTTTCTTATAAACTTTTCATTTCAAAAACATTTGATTAAAGAAATATTAAATTTAGGTTATTTATCAACGTACAACGATTTGACATCATATTTGGTATGGAATAAATAAATAAGCAGATTAGCTTAATGAATATTAAGTTTTATGTGGCTGTCAGTTAGACATGGCGAAAAAAGCTAATCAGTTATTAACTTTGGCATGGTCATATCTTCACGAACCTGTATTTGAAATACCATAGCAATTTTGTAAATTTGTTCATAATTGTTTGAGATTGGGTTTTCAAATAGTGATGTATTATACATGATAGAGTAAATCTATCTATACTCGAACCTATAGAACCCGGAAACCTGGCTTAGTCGGAAAATTTTTCTTACCTGTGAAGGTATATGGTATTTTATACAGCATACAACAGGAACTGTCCTACGCGGAAACGGAACTGTTTTTCATGTCGTATAGGAGGAAAATCATTATAAAACAGAATACCTGTGAATTTAATGTGATTGGCAGAGACGTGAGATTTTCTTAATGAAATGAACGCATCTGTAAGTCTGTTTTAAATCCTCTATGGTAACAGCACTGTGAAGGAGAGGGGCTTCAGCTGACAGCGTAGAATGCGACCTTTGGGTAACTTGTCTCTCATGGCGTAGGCCCTAGGGGAATTCCCTACCCCCTGACTCTCTGCGAGTATGAAGATATATGGCCATGGATTCTATTCGTGGTTCTCTCTGCCCCACATTCAAAATCATAAACCCTCTGGTAGAAAGGCATTGATCAAGACCAAGTAAGGGTATCAGGAATTCAAAGTATTCTGGACTGTGACACATTGTGCGTTGAAAGAGTCAGCAAGCAGTCCAATTAGAGT
>BLKR01016331.1:0-30947 GCA_011170035.1 Teleogryllus occipitalis | reverse complement strand
TCTCAAGCAAATGAGGAACAGATGGAAACCTAGTAATTCCTAGACAAAATGTAATGTGTTTTGAAGTGCTCATGTTACATGATTTAACATTTTCTGATGTGATAATTATATTTTTTCCCCCCATTTTCCATAAATGAACTTAATATTCCATGATTTGTAATATCTTCACAGTACATTTAGAAAGTTTTAAATAATATCTAGAATTTGCTTCAAAATGAATTCAATGAATAGTGGAGTTAATTCATTTTGATCTATTGTTCCACAAATATAATTGCTTTAATTTTTAAGTATGTTTTGAACGACCATTTCTAGCATCGAACAAATGGCATCATGTCTAAAGGAATTCTTAAATCCTTTTATCTCACTTAAGACAACCATCCAAAGAGTACTCAAACAACTGACAACAAAAAGAATATTAGACATACAGTATTTCTTACTGCAATTCCAAGAGGATGTCAGCAGAGATTCTCGCAGCCGACAGCAACTGCATTATCTGACTCAAATAACCAACCAAAGTTAAGGGTCAAATAACTAATAAGTAACATCTAGTACAATGCACTCACTTTGACATGGCTTTGTGCCGCCAAGTTATACACTTCTGCAGGCCGTACAGCACTTATTATTTTTACAAGACAGCTACTGTCAGTCATGTCCCCATAGTGAAGTTTCATTTTATCTTGTCTATGAGAATTGGGATCAGCATATAAATGTTGAATTCTTGAAGTGTTAAATGTGCTTGCGCGACGTATAATCCCATGAACTTCATAACCTTTGGCAAGAAGAAATTCGGCAAGATATGACCCATCCTGTAAAATTAGGAGATATTTATCTGCGGCAATGTTTTCTCGCTATGTTATGCATTGACACGTACTGCATTTGTCAATTTATGAATTTTAGAGAATTCATGTCTCTTACCTGGCCAGTAATACCAGTAATTAGGGCCACTTTCCCGTCGCCGGTATTTTTACAATCAGAAGCCATCAGAAAACCCGCGCCGGTTACACAATTAACTAAGAACGGGCAAAGTACCCTCGGAACAACACCGCTACCTTCCGACTTGCAAAATGCCACGAAGCAACATCGTACAATCACTGAGATAAGTGCGTTTACATCATCCGCGTGAACACCTCACTTTTTGCTTCAGCCTTCCTCTGCGTTCCGCTTCGCTGGAGGTGGGATAATACAAATTGCTTACGTAGCTACATTCGTTTTGCGACGCTCCACGCCCACCTATGTTTTTATCGCTTCGCGTTGCTCATTTTGGTGACTGACACAGTGGCGCCAGTACATTTGAAGTAGTAAAATAGAATTTTGAAAGCCCAATAAAATTAGATCATAAAACTAAACCTTCACCTCTCCATAGTATATTAATTACATGAAAATTGCCTATTGTTCTTTCATTTCCGAAACTAAGTGCTGTTTTGCAGGATTGAATAAATAATGATTATTAAACTACTTAATTGGATGTATTTAAAGGAAATGTTGATATTGTATTCATATAAATATTGATTAATATTCTTTACAAGCATTTTTTAAATAAGTATTTTACTTTGGAAAAAATGTGACTAGTAAGAGTGGAATGGTCCGGTTACTCAACAAAATTAGAAATTCAAATAGTGGTCTGCAGGAATACAAATGCTGTTGAAAAACCTCACAAAATGGTTTTCCAAAAAATATTACACACACTTTTTTTTCTATTTTACACGCTTGCACACCACATAATTCACACAGGGACGGATCCAGCCGATCATTCGGGGGGAGGGGCATATATTTTTTGATAAATAAACATATTTGTTATTATATAACATAAATAATTACATAATTCTAACATAAATATTTAAATAAATTTTGCCAAATAAAGGAAGGTAACAAATGAAAACTGTAGACATTGATGAAGGCATGCTCTCCCCCATTTGCATTTGTTTATTTATGAAACAAAATAAATGTTTATTACTTCGGAAAGGAAAACTCTATATTTACTGACCAAACCTCAATCCATACTTTATCTTATTATCTTTACTTACTCTATGTTATTTATTTCTGTGCTTTATCTTATCTTTTTCATGTTATTTATCTTTTATTCAACAGCTAATTCCAGTAATTATGGTCTTTTAAAATCACAAAACTAAGGAAAGTGCAATATTTACATGAAAATTAGAAAAAATAGATTTATTTGTTTTACCAACTTTTTTTTCATTTATATATTTGTTGCGTCTTTTTCGCATCACGTCTCTTAGCCCTTCTTTGGCATTGAGCATATAAATCTGGAGTAATCTTCTAAATATTTGATATCGTATCTTCTATACAAAAAAAGAATGTTATGATTACATACAATGAGAGAGAAACTCCCTTCAAAGTTTTCGGTTACTGGTGTTTTCAAACCAAGTGCCAGGATGGTACAAGTAATTGAAAACTTACACACACTGACTAGCTCCTTCAGACATCATGACACAGTAGTAATTATAGGTGGGCAGAACGACATAAATCATGGCAGTAAACTTAACATAGAAGAACATCTACCAACAATACTAGAGACTGCCAGTCACACTAATGTCATCATGACTACTCTGCCCCCCTGGCACAACAACATTTCCACAAACAATGAAATTAAAATAGCAAACAAACACCTAAAACATCACTTGAGAGAGACACCAATTACACTACTTGATCTTGACAGTCTCTCAAGAAACTTATTTACAAAGCATAGCCTTCACCTCAACCAGGTAGGCAAGCAGAAACTTGGTGCCATGTTAACACAACAAGTGTTGAACTCTTTTCCATCCTCCCTGCCACCTACTTCACACTCGCTCATCCCATCCACACCTACCTCCACGTTACCATCTCCACCTATCCCCCTACCACCACCTCCATTTCATGATCCTATCCCAACGGCCACACCTGTCACTCTCACTCCTGCTCCAACTTCCTTTCCTAGTCCAAATCCTCATCCAAAGTACAACCTTCGCTGCAACCGCAGACCACCCCCTGCCTATGACCTGTAGCAACTACACTTAACAGGAAAGCCCACAATACATAAAAACAAATATCTATATGTACTACATCAAAACGTTCAATCTTTAAGAAACAAACTAACAGATTTAGAAATATTACTCGAACAAGACCTACAACACTTAACAATATTATGCTTTAGTGAACATTGGTTAACTCAACAACAACTAGACAGCACACACTTTCCAGGTTTCACCCTAGCTAGTGGCTCATGTAGGCAAATAGGCAAATCACATCATGCTTATGGCGGTACTTGCATATTTGTTAAAAATAACATTCATTATGTATCAATCACAGAATACTCCTATCTCTTAAAAGATAAAGGCTTTGAAATATCTATCATAGATTTACCAAATCAAAGAATATGGATTTTATGTATGTACCACAGCCCCACTGGAAACACAAATGTTTTCCTAAAAAATCTTGAAATTGTTCTTGTTAAACTTAAAAGACGCAGAAATTATAAAATTATACTATGCGGTGATTTCAACATAAACTGTTTGTCAAAATCAAATGATGAGGAACTATTCAAAAATTTACTTAAATCTTTCAACTTACAAACTATTATAAATCAACCCACCAGAATATCTAAAAAAAGCAGTACTGCCATTGATCAAATAATAATAGACACAAATGATTGCAGCTATTCAGTTGTTACATATAACACAGGCTTTAGTGACCACACAGCACAAATTCTCAAACTTGAATTGGACACTAAAGTTATTAAGGAAACACTTTATAGAGAAACTCGAAACTTCTCTCAGGAAAACCTAGACAAATTCAACTCCCTAATAAGTTCAGAAAACTGGGAGGAGGTGTACAAAGCAACAGACACAAATACCAAATTCAACTTATTCACAAACATATTCCAAAGTTATTTCAACACTGTTTTCCCACAAACACTAAAGAAAATAACAAGCAAAAACCACAAATCATGGATAACTAAAGGAATCAAAACATCATGTGAAAGGAAACGAAACATGCATGAAACCATCCTTCATCACGAATGTAGTTCCGATTTCATTGCTTATTACAAAACATACAAAAGTATCTTAAAGAAAGTAATTAAACAGGCCAAACTGTTAATGAATGATCAACACATTGCCAAAGCACAAAACAAAACAAAAGCAATGTGGAACATTGTAAAAAATACTCTAAAAACAGAAAACAGAAACACCAAAAACATTGAACTTAACTACAAGAACAATGTTCTGCGCAACCCACAGCAAGTAGCAAACACTTTCAATAGACATTTCTCAGAAATTGGAGAAAAGTTAATACACTGCAATTCTGTAAATAATATAAATATGCAGTCAAATATACCCACATCACCAAATGCAAAGTCCATGTATATATCTGAAACATCACCTGCAGAAATACAGAAAATCATAAATAAAATGAAAAACAAATTCTCTACAGGACTGGATAATATCCCTGACATACTCATTAAACATTCAGCAACATATATACTAGAACCGCTCACACACATTTGTAATCACTCCTTAATGACAGGTAGCTTCCCAGAAATTCTCAAAAAAGCAAAAGTTAAGCCACTATTCAAGAAAGGCAACACCCACGATCTCATGAATTACAGACCAATATCCTTACTATCTGGATTTTCAAAAATTCTAGAAAAACTTTTTAATGATAGACTCAAACATTTTCTCAATTTAAATAACATATTGACAGAGGCTCAACATGGATTCAGAAATGGTAGATCAACAGACACTGCTATCTTCACCTTTCTAAATAACATACTTCTTGCTCTAGATCAGAAAGAAATTCCCATCGGTTTATTTCTAGATTTATCAAAAGCATTTGACATTATTGATCATGACATACTGTTATTCAAACTTGAAACTTTGGGAATTAGAGGCATTGCACATCAATGGGTAAAATCTTACCTTTCAAATCGTTGTCAAGTAGTCACAATCAAGCATGTTAGAGATAAAAAGATTTCAAGCCATTTTTCCCAACCTAGAATGATAAATTATGGAGTCCCACAAGGATCAATCCTAGGCCCTATACTATTTCTCTTGTACATCAACGACATGCCCCTGACTCTACAAAAGAGCAAAATGGTCCTATTTGCAGATGACACTAACATTATTATTAAAGCAAATACCCAACAAACTCTACAGAAAGAAGCACAAACAGTTCTAGAAGCACTAGTAAAATGGTTCCAGGAAAACAAACTCATCATAAACACCAGTAAAACTGTCTCCCTAAACTTTCGGAATCCACTCTCTAAAGAAAAGCCTCAAACACAATTGATGATAAAACACATGCCTGTAAAAATAGCCCAAAAAACAACTTTCCTTGGATTGACAATTCAAGACAATTTAAAATGGAACTCCCTCATCACAGATCTAAACAACAAGCTTACCAAGTCATGCTATGCCATCTTCATCCTTAAGTCAAATTCAAACTTGGATACACTACGAACAGTGTATTTTGCAAATGTCCACTCGCATCTAAAATACGGAATCATATTCTGGGGAAACTCCCCAGAAAGTATTCACACTTTTATCATCCAAAAAAGAATACTGAGAACAATGACAAACACTCACAAATATGAGTCCTGCAAACCATTTTTCAAGAAATTACAAATCCTACCACTCCCATGCATATACATATTTGAAATATTAATCTTCACAAAGAAGACGCTTATGGAAAACAAGGACTCTGTTACTCTGAATACTGATGTTCATAACTATAATACTAGACAAAACAGGAATCTGCATGTCCCACACTGTGAAACTTCACTCTTTCAAAAAAGTACCCTTTTTGAAGGCATCACACTATATAACAAACTCCCTAGTGAATTTAAAAGCTTAAACTCAATACACACATTCAAAAATAAACTGAAAGCTTTCCTGTTAAACCATACATTCTACAGTACAAAGGAATAGCTACACCATAAACACATATCAACATCAATATAAACTAGTACTAAAAAAAAATTACTTTTTTTTTGTTGCATATTCTGCTGCATGACTTGAAGCCCCCCCAGCTGATTGATGGATATAAAAGGATAGATCCAGCCCAAGCATCCATCTCATGAAGAAAATTTTTTCTCCTTTTTATTTTTGCTTTTCAACTTTAGCTTTACCCTACTATTTATAAAATTAATTTGTATTTAGCATGAAAATAGAATTCAATTTTTATACCTGTATTGTATTTAATATTTGAAATATTTGCATTGTACATTGTATGATTATATAATGTCCTGACTTGTCATACATGGCTTATGCTGTATTTATGTGACAAATATATTATATTATATTATTATATTATATTTTATCATAAGGCTGCAGGAAAAATGCAGATTTCTGGACAGAAAATCACGTTCTTTTGAACCCTGATTGCAAAAAAGTGATTTTTTTCTCCCTACATAGTATTTTACTTTCCCATGTACTACATAGTGTAGTCAAAATCCATGTTTTGTTGATTATTAACACCAAAATAGTATTTTTCTCAAAATGTCTGTGCATCTGTCTGTGTACAACTCAAGCGCCCAAAACAAATAGGATTTTTTTCTAATCTGGCTGATGTTGTTGCTCCTCGAATTTGACACTTTTTTTTGGGGGGGGGGGGTATGTAGTGTAAGATGATCATATTTTTTAAACTTAAATTCGAGACCCATTAAAAATATTGCTGTAATAAAAACAAATGTTAAAAATACGCGAATTAAATGTAATAATACACAAATGCCATTTTTTTGTTGAAAATGTACAGTAATTAATCAACGATGAATACAATCAAGTAGTACCAACAAACCTACTATATTTTCTTCGACTAGTATTTTTTTTTTCATCATATTAAAAAAAATTTCAACACACGTTACCTCAAAAAGCACTTCAGTTATTAGAAAGGCTTTCGTAGTGTCTTCAGCTAATGTGTTTTGTCACATACACTGTTTATGTGAAAAAATATTCTTTCAGTTGAAGTATTGGTACTAGGAAGTCAGAAGAGAAATTGCAAACACTTTAGTAAAATTGTGAGTGACACATAAATGAGACTGAAATGAGAAATCGTTTCAACCCATCGTTTTACTTTCTCGTATGGTACATATATATGGAGTAACAAACGTAGTACAGAGAAAGTTATGTAATGCTGCGCAAAAAACCGCCGGATTTTCGGTGGAAAAAATTCATTGCCGAGCTCTGGTAACGAAAACGTGCATAAAACCAGTTGCTAAATTAAGAGGAAAAAATCCTCTAACACGTGGTTTAGCAAGAATCCCTGTTTTGTGGGACCTTGATGCCGAAAAACTAATTGGAAACAAAACGTCCGTCCGTCCGTCCGTCTGTGAACACTACTAGCGACTAAATCGTGCGTAGGACTTTTTCAAAATTGAAGAAACCCCTGTCCATCTAGCTCTAGTTGAAGCTTTGAGATTTTGAAAAACATTCTTTAAAATTGGGGGGTACTTTACATGAAGCCCCCCGGTCTTTTTCAAAATTTTCTCAAAAACGCCTCTAAATTTTTTCTTTAAATTTCTTGTAAGAATAGAATAAAAAGCACTTATAAAGGTGGCATAGGTCTGATTTGCGTGGTGAACTCTGAATTTTCGAAAATTGCAAATGTTTGAATTTTTTTCGGTGTCTTCTCACAACTACAAAATTGAAGATGGATATTTTTCCTTGAAATGAAATTTGTTGTCCATAAGTAGTTCTTTCATTAAGGCAAGTACATTCTTTTGGACATTTTAGCAGTTTTCTCGAAATATGGCGTGCAATATTTGCAATTTTGAGAAATAACAAAAACAATTTTTTCTCAAAAATGGCTCCAAATTTTTTCTTCAAACTTTTGGTAGGGATAGTGCTAAATGCACCCTATAAGAGGTAATAAACACCATATTGCTCTATTCTTTTGGTTTTTCAAAATTTACAAAAAATATTTTTTGTCTTGTTTCATACGTCGCTTATATTAACATTAATGGCAATTTGTTCGAATTATTATATTTATGTGTACATATGCTTCAAATAATGTCATAAAATTTCTTGAAAACTCAACATTTTTTGTGAAAACGAACTCAAAATTCCGCATTTTCAGAAACGCTCAATTACCATTTTCTTAAAAACGACTCCAAATTTTTTCTGCAAACGTTTCTAACGGATGGTGATAATTGCACTGTTTAATATGACATAAAGTTAATTTTGGTGGATTCATTTGTTGTTGTTTTTTTCAAAAATTACACAATGTAATTCTTTTTAAATATCTCTCGCGCCGTTAATATGCTCGTTTCCATCGATTTGTATACATTATTGATTTGTGGGTGGAAGTGCTTCAAATAACTTCAAATGGAGTTTTTCGAAAACTCAATAGATTCCTGTGTTAGAACGAGGTTTTACTCTTCGTTAATATTCTTGAAGTAACAATTCAGTTCTACCATTATGAAACCGGAAAGTTGAGAAAATGTCAAAAAAAAGTAGGGTAACCGGTTCAGCGATTAGCCACTTAAGAGTTGTGACAGCATTAACTCATTTGAAAACAAATTTTGAAAATTTGCTACGAACTTTCTACTGTCCAATGATCCTTTTACTTATCCCAACCATAATTTCTATTGGAAAATGAACCTTACGTTATTAATTATTTTTTAATAAAAACGTGTCATTTTGTACACTTATTGTCAACATATTATAGAGATTGGCCAACATGACGACATTGATTGACCACCCAATTATTTCTAACAAAAACAACTAGAATAACGAAATTTTTAATTAACTATTACATTATCCATAAAAACAAAATTTGTAAGATGCAGATTAAATGTAACTTTAATATTTTATATAGGTGTTGTTGGGGAAAATTACAATATCCTCGTTTTTCAAATCTGAGCAAATTCGACTTAATTCAGATGTGTCTTCTGGCCGCCTACGAATGGAATCATAGAGAGTGTGATGGCATTTTGTAAATAGAAATGGATGGAATACGTTTCAAATATATTCGTATAATGCCTCATTTGTCATCCGTACAATTGTTCTCCAATATAGACCCCTGTAGGTTAATTTATTTCCGAGTTACTTCCCTCGATGTACCCTATAACTTCAGCATCAAATCACATTCTGATATCTTTTTCCCTGACTCACGAACAAGCGGCTGTAACTCCTTCACTTGTCCGTGTAGTGATTATGGGATGTCTTCTTAAAAAACCTTGACCCAGCCTTCTCCTAGACAGTTGTTATTGAACGGATTTGGCCTTGGTTCAGAATCTAAAAATTATTGAACGTTACTCTATAAATCTTCCTTCTTCCTTAGAAAACCTTTCCTGACTAGTTAAGTATCCACCTAACTAGACTGAATGCTTCTTTAGATAAAACAGTATAAGGACCTAGCGCTGTTTTGTGATCTGGGTTATTTAAATGACATTGCAAACGTGTTCTGAGAACACCAAATGATTTTGCAGCGAAACACACAGATGCCGCGTTATTTTTAAAACATTTGATGGCATTTGCCATGGCTCTTGCATCATACACGTGCTTTGGCTTCTTTGGAACCATAAGATCACTTATTTCATGCCCACTCAGGATTTACATGTGTGCAATAATATTAAACGGCGATTAAAATGTGTCAACAATTATTAGCAGAGTGGCCTATAACACAATTCACACACTATCGAAGATACAGTCATTGGCCACCACCCCCTACACCACTAAATACGCAAAGCTAGACTTCTCATTTTCAGCTGATATGATTGTCACTCAATAAGATTTGTGCTTTCTGACATATAATTGTGATTTGCTTACCGCCGTAATCAACAAAGAGCACTTTTGGATATCAGATTTCTAAAGAAAATCTTAAGAAATCTTTACGTACAATGAACACCCACCGCACTGTCAAAAACATCCGCCATATTGGCAACAGATGCACTCTTGCGATCTAAGTAAATATTACATAATACTCAGAAAGCGTCCCTTCGCGCCATTTACAAGCAAAATATTACCAAACGAAGGCAGGACAAGCGATAATTCCAGTTATAATTGAAGTGGCCAATCACTGGGGGGGGGGGGCAATCACTGTACCATTTCCCCTACTTAGGGCGACAACAGATGGCTGCTGGAGAGATGGGGTAACACCGTAAAGTCAATCCACACCAAGGAAATTAGGAAAGTTTACTACGAGAAAGTCTATGTCATTCTGTAGCACCTCTAGTTACTTTCTCGTACACAAACGTACATACCGGAGTAATATACGTAATATAGAGAAAAAAAATATCTCTCACGCCGTTAATATGCACATTTCCATCAATTTCTACGCATTATTACATTTGTGAGTAAAAGTGCTTGAAATGACTTCAAATGAAGTTTTTCGAAAACTCAATAGATTCCTGTGAAAAGGGCTTCAAATTTCGCATTTACAGTAATGTTTGATCGCCATTTTCTCCAAAACGGCTGCAAAATTTTCAATGAAAATTTCTATTATGGACGAGGTGTTTCTCTTCTTTAATATTCTTGAACTCACATTTAAGTTCTACTATTAAGATATCGGCTACAGTCCAATCTTTAAAATTTTGAAAAACATTCTTTAAAATTTGAGGGTATTTTACATAAAGTCCCCCGGACATTTTCAAAATTTTCTCAAAAACAGCTGGAAGTTTATTCTTTAAATATCTTGAAAGAATAGAGTAAAATACACTTATAAAGGTGTCAGAAGTTCGATTTTCTCGGTTAACTCTGAATTTTGAAAATTTCAAAAGTTTGAATTTTTTTCGACGTCTTCATAGAACTATACAATTGACGATGAGATTTTTCCTTAAATGAAATGTGTTGCCAATAAAAAGTTCTTTCATTTAGGCCATCATTTTTTTTTTTTGAAAATTTTAGTAGTTTTTGTGCAAAAGTGCGCGCAATATTTGCAATTTTAAAAAAATAACAAAAACAAGATTTTCTCAAAACCGGCTCCATATTGTTTCTTAAAATGTTTGGCAGGGGCAGTGTCAAATGTACCCTATATGATGACATAAACGCCATATTCCTCTGTTATTTTGTTTTTCAAAAACTACAAAAATGTAATATTTTTGACTTGTCTCTCACGTCGGTAATATTTACATTCATGGCGATTTCTTCACATTATTATATTTAAAAGTACATGTGCATTAAAAAACGCCATAAAATTTCTCAAAAACTCAACATTTGTCTGATAAAATGAGCTCAAAATTCCGCAGTTTCGAAAACACTCAAACGCCTTTTTCTCAAATATTGCTTCAAATTTTTTCTTCAAATTTGTCCAGTGGAGAGTGCTATGTGAACTGTTTTATATGATGTCAAGTTTATTTTTGTGCATTCTTTTGTTTTTGCAAAAATTTCATATTTGTTATTTTCTTCAAATATCTCTCACACCGTTAATAGGCACATTTATATCAATTTGTATACACCATTGCATTTGTGAGTGGAAGTGCTTCAAAAACTTCAAATGAAGTTTTTCGAGAATTCAAGAGATTCCTGTGATTCAGAGCTTCAAATTTCACTTCTACAGCAATGCTTAATCGTTATTTTCCTAAAAACACCTTCAAACTTTTCAATGAAAATTTCTATTTAGGACGAGGTTTTACTCTACTTTAATATTCTTGAAGTTATATTTCGGTTGTACTATTAGGAAAGCAAAAAGTTGAGAAAATGTCAAAAGAAATGTACTTTGAGCGACGACAGATGACAGCTGGCCAGAGAATTGAGCAAGACCTTCAAGCCAGTCCACACCAAGAAAATTAGAAACATTTGCTACGAGAAAGTCTGTTCCATTCTGTAGCATCTCTAATTACTTTCTCGTATACATACGTATACACGAGAGTAATATACGTAGTATAGAGAAAGCTATGTAATGCTGCGGAAAATCGATTTTGAAATTTCGACGGAAATCCCCCGATACCGCAAAAGTGTTGTTTTTTTCTGTCCGTCCGTCTGCCAGTCCGCCTGTCCGTCTGTCTGTTCGTCAGTCTGTCCGTCTGTGAACACTACCCGCGCCTAAACCACATGTACAATCATACTAATTGCACTGTTTACTATGACGTACAGTTTATTTATTTATTTTACGTCAAAAAACAGTTAAAACTGCGTATGATGTGCTATGGGGAAAAGTGAATTGTGTGCACATTTTCAAAATTCTGTGATCCCTACACTAAGTCGTATACTATTTGAATTTTGAAAACAGGAAAAAAAACCCTCCCATGTAATAATCTTTTTTCAAGGATTTAATGAGCAATAAATTTTGGCTCTTATCCATGTTGTCCTTCGGAATAATACTTCCTGCCACGACAACATGGAAACGATAATTTGAATAATTTTATTTCCCACTGAATTCTAGAAGACGTGCACAGAAAACGAAGTTACATTTATGTCCAGAAGCAATACAAGGGGCCATCTCAGCATTTGCTCAATGGATCAGGGAAACTGGACGAAAAACCTGATCGAGATGGGGGTCATTGACCCGGAGGCTGTAGTACAATACTTGTTACAGGTTGTTTATACACATTTATACAGTCCAAATGGTAAATAATGCATTATGTATCATTGTTAAAATTAATGTTACTTTTCTTGTGATGCTCAGTATAGTATCTAATTGTATAGAAACAGTTATGCAGCAGAAACGATTTCACTTGGGATTTAAACTTTTCTATCGAATTTAATCGTTTAATGTCATCTGTCAAAGTGTTGTAAAATAATGTACATGTATTGTATGTGAATTTTTTGTAATGAGCTGTTGATACTGTCACCTGATGAATATGATTTCTACGTGGAGTGTTATAGTAATAGACATCGGCATTTTCTCAAAATATATTCCTGCCCTTAAGCAAGTCATTTTTGACAAAAACCACTGATTCGTAAATAAACAGACACGGTAATGGTAAAATTCCTAGATTAATGAAGAGAGGCTTACATGAATCACGTGGGTGGGATTTGGTTATTATTCGTACAATTCGTTTTTGTAATCTAAAAGTCTGGGAGCTATAAGATGTATTTCCCCAGAATATTATACCATATCTCAGGCGGGAATGAACATTCGCGAAATATACACAACGAGCAGTATGAAGGCTGACTGAATTTGCAAGAATTCTGAACGCATAGCATAATGAACTTAATTTTGTGTTCAATTCATTTAAATGGACGTTCCATTTGAGGTTTGACTGAATTGAGAGACCTAAAAATTTTGTTGCCTTAACATCAGTCAATGGTACACCGTTCATTTTCAATGGAGCACAGAATTGTTTATTTGAAATGAAAAACTGCATTAAAACCGTTTTCTTTTCGTTTACTATTAATTTGTTATTTCGGGACCGATTTGAAACATCTGATATTGTACTATTTACGGGTTCTTTATTGCAAAGAATGTTCGTATCATCCGCAAAGAGAAACGTTCTTCCGTTTCGAATCGTCGAGGGCATGTCATTTACGTAAAGTAGGAACAGAATAGGGCCTAAAATCGATCCTTGAGGAACTCCACGTGCAATGGGCAAAGAGTCGGAAAGGTGCGCACGTAATGTTCCATCATTCCAGTAAGGTATTTCAACTCTCTGAGATCGTCGTTTAAGGTACGAACATAACCAATCTAGAGCAATACCACGAATTCCATATGAAGGTAATTTTGAAAGTAAAATGTCATGATCAATGACGTCAAAAGCTTTTGAGAGATCTAAAAATAATCCAATAGGTGCCTCGTTTTGATCCAATGATGAGGCGACATCTTTAAGAAAAGAAAATATAGCTGTTTCCGTTGATTTTGATTTTCTAAATCCATGTTGGCAATCTGAAAGCGCGTCGTGTTTAGTGAGAAAGGTTTCCATTCGTACGTAAAAAAGTCTCTCTAATATTTTTGAAAAAACTGATAGAAGAGAAATGGGCCGATAATTTTGAATTTCATTTTTGTTGCCTTTTTTGAAGAGCGGCTTAATTTTAGCTGTTTTGAAAATATCTGGAAACGTTTCGGTGCATAAGGATGCATTAAATATGTGAGTTAACGGGTGTATAATTGCATACGCACAGGTCTTTAACAAAGAATCCGGGAATTCATCTAAACCGGACGAATATTTATTTTTTAGTTTACCGATTATTTTGAGAAAAACTAAAAAATAAATATTCGTCCGGTTTAGATGAATTCCCGGATTCTTTGTTAAAGACCTGTGCGTATGCCATTATACACTCGTTAACTCACATATTTAATGCATCCTTATGCACCGGCAGTTCGTTTTGGTGTATTCTTCTGTTTCTTAAAAAATTACACAAATGTAATTTTTTTAAATATCTCTCACGTCGATAATATGCACATTCCTTCGATTTGTGTACATTATTACATTTGGGAGTGGAAATGCTTCAAATGGGGTTTTTCGAAAATTAAATAGACTCCTGTGACAAAGACCTTAAATTTCGCATTTACAGTAATGCTTACTAGCCATTTTCTTAAACAGGATTTCAACATTTTCAATGAAAATTTCTATTTAGGACGAAGTTTTACTGTTCTTTAACATTCTTGAAGTCATATTTCGTTTCTCCTATTAAGAAACCGAAAAGTTGAGAAAATGTCAAAAAAAATATTTTGGGCGACGATAGATGACAGGTGACCAGAGAATGGAGGAAGACCTTAAAGCCAGTCGACACCAAGAAAATTAGAAAAAATTCCTATGAGAAAGTCTGTGCCATTCTGTAGCACCTCTAGTTACTTTCTCGTATACAAACGAATATACGGGAGTAACATAAGTAGTATAGAGAAAGTTACGTAATGCTGCGTAGAATCAATTTCGTGATTTCAACGGAAATACACAATTCTCTGTGTTTTGGGGTCCCCTGATACCGCAAAAGTATTGTTTTTTTTTGTTTTTTTTTCAAAACGTCCGTCCGTCAGTTCGCCTGTTCGTCTGTCTATCCGTCCGTCTGTGAACACTACCCGCGCCTAAACCACACGTACGATCTTTTCCAAATTGAAGAAATCCCTGTCCATCTGACTCTAGCTGAAGCTTTGAAATTTTGAAAAACATTCTTTAAAATTGAGGGGTACTTTACATGAAGTCCCACGGATATTTTCAAATTTTTTCTCTTAAACGGCTCTAGATATTTTCTTTACATTTCTTGTAGTAGTAAAGTAGGGTAAAATAGAGTAAAATAAACTTACAAAGGTGGCATAGCTCCGATTTTCACGGTAACTGAATTTTCGAAAATTGCAAATGTTTGAATTTTTCGGCCTCTTCCTACAACTATAAAATTGATGACACAGATTTTTCATTCAAATGAAATTTGTTGTCCATAATTAGTTCTTTCATTAAGGTCATGTACATGTTTTTGAAAATTTTAGTAGTTTTCGTGCAATAGTGCGTGTAATATTGTCACTTTAAAAAAATACAAAACCAATATTTCCTCAAAAACGACTCCAAATTTTTTTCTTTAAATTTTTTGTAGAGGGAATGTACCAAATGTACCCCATCCGATGACCTAAACGCCATATCGCTCTATTCTTTGTTTTTTCAAAATTTACAAAAATGTAATTTTTTTGACATCTCTCATGTCGTCAATATTTACATTAGATGCGATTTCTTTGCATTATTCTATTTATGAGTACATGTGCTTTAAATAATGTCAAATAAAGTTTCTCGAAAACTCGACAGTTTTCTGTGAAATTTAGCTCAAAATTCCGCATTTCCAGAAACGCTCAAACGCATTTTTCTCAAAAATTGCTCCAAATTCTTTCTTCAAATTATTTCTTCAAATGGATACTGCTAATTGCACGATTTACTATGACATACAGTTCATTTTGGTGTGTTCTTCTATTTTTTCAAAAATTACACAAATGTATTTTTTTCTTTTTGAAATATCTCTCACGTCGTTAATTTGCACATTTCCTTCGATTTGTATACATTATTACATTTGTGAGTGGAAGTGCTTCAAATGACTTCAGATGAAGTGTTTCGAAAATTCAATAGATTCCTGTGGAAAAAAGTTTCCTATTGGGCATTTACAGTAATGCTTAATCGTCATTTTCTTAAACACGCAAATTTTTCACTTAAAATTTATTTTTTGGACGAGGTTTTACTCTCCTTTGATATTCTTGAAGTCATATTTCGGTTCTACTATTAAGAAACCGAAAAGTTGAGAAAATGTACTTCCGATGAAGATAAAAGGCAGCTGGCCAGAGAATGGAGCAAGACATTAAAGCCAGTCCACACCAAGGAAATAAGAAAAAAATGCTACGAGAAAGTCTGTTCCATTCTGTAGCGTCTCTAGTTACTTTCTCGTATGCAAACGTAAATACGGGAGTAATTTACTTAGTATAGAGAAAGTTATGTAATGCTGCGGAAAATCGATTTTCAGATTGCAAAGGTAATACACGTTTTGGGGTCCCCTGATACCGCAAAAGTGGTTTTTTTCAAATCGGCCGTCTGTTTGTCTGTCTTCCCGTCTGTGAACACTACTAGTGCCTAAACCACACGTTCGATCTTTTACAAATTGAAGAAACCCCTGTATATCTGGCACTCGTCGAAGCTTTTAAATTTGGAAAAACATTCTTTAAAATTGAGGGGTACTTTTCATGATACCCCCAGACATTTTCTAAATTTTCTCAAAAACAGCTCCAAATTGTTTCTTTAGATTTCTTGAAAGAATATAATAAATTACGCTTATAAAATTGTCGTAGGTTCAAATTTCACGGTTAACTGTGAATTTCCGAAAATTGCAAAAGTTTGAATTTTTTTCGGCGTCTTCTTAGGCAACAATTGAAGACACAGATTTTTCCTTAAAATGAAATTTTGTTGTCTATAATTAGTTCTTTCATTAAGGTCATGTAGATTGTTTGAAAATTTTAGTAACTTTCGTGCAATAGTGCGTGCAATTTTTGCAATTATAAATAATTGCAAAAACAAGATTTTTCTCAAAAATGGCTCCAATTTTTTTCTTAAAACTTTTGGTACTAGTGCCAAATGTATCCTATACGATGACATAAACGCCACAGTCCTCTATTCATTTGTGTTTTCAAATCTTACAAAAATGTAATTTTATGGACTTGTCTCTCACGTCTGTAATATTTACATTAGAGGCAATTTCTTCACGTTATTGTATTTATGAGAACATGTGATTTAAATAATGTCATATACATTTTTTCGAAAATTCAAGTTTTCTGTGAAAATGAGCTCAAAATTCCGCATTTTCAACAACGCTCAAACGCCATTTTCTCAAAAATGACGCCAAATTGTTTCTTCAAACTTTTCCAACGGATAGTGGTAATGGCACTCTTTAATATGACGTAAAGCTCATTTTGGTGTATTCCTTTGTTTTTTCAAAAATTACACATATGTAATTTTTTTCAAATATCTCTCACGCCGTTAATATGCACATTTCCATCGATTATTGCATTTATGAGTAGAAATGCTTCAAATGACTTTAAATGAAGTTTTTGGAAATATCAATATATTCCTGTGAAAATGGCTTCAAATTTCCCATTTACAGTAATGCTTAAAAGCCATTTTCTTAAAAACGGTTTCTAAATTAAATATAGTTATTCAAAATATCGTTTCCATGTTGTCGCGGCAGGAATATAAAATTCTTCGGGCTCATATTCATTATGTCCTTGACGAAGGACATGCTGGATATGAGCCCAAAATGTATTGCTGATTTATCCTTGAAAATAGACTTTATTATATCGGGGCGTTCTTTTTTTTATAATTCAAGATTCAAGTAGTATATGGCTTAGTGTAGGGATCACAGAAGTTTGAAAACGTGCACAGAATTCACTTCTCCCCATAGCACGCCATACACAGTTTTAACTGTTTTTGTTTTTTACGTAAAAACAATAAAAATAAAATAAATTTCCAATGAAGATTTATATTTGGGATGAAGTTTTACTGTTCTTTAATATTTTTGAAGTCATATTTCGGTTCTACTATTAAGAAACCGAAAAGTTGAGAAAATGTAAGAAAAAATACTTTGCGCGACGATAAATGGTAGCTGGCCAGAGAATAGAGCAAGACCTTAAAGCCAGTCCACACCAAGGAAATTAGAGAAATTTGCTACGAGAAAGTCTGTGCCTTTCTGTAACACCTCTAGTTCGATAGTTTTGTTTGCAGTCCATCCACAGATATTGTCACTGGCTACAAACTGTTTGACACAGACGCTTCATACGAACCCGATCAACGGGTGAAGTATAAGCGACCTAAGCCATTGCTGGAGTAAGGAAACTGAAACAGCGCAATGAGATTTGAAACCTAAACTTTGTATTTCTGCACACGCAATGCGCGTGCTATTTGGCTAAAGTTATTCTGACCATCTGTTTTTCTTTTTATGTTGCAGGATTGGCCATAGATGCCCGTAAGAGTAGGAATGCTCGCACTGCAGTGGCGTGAACGTGCATTGCACTTTTCGTGCGTTCAGAAAACTGCACAAATGAACTCGAGGCTAGATAGATGCAGTTACCAGCAGCGAGGAGTCTGACCGGAGGCGAGAAGTCCGCTACCTACGTACGAGTACGAGGAGCAAGGTCCCGACAACGGAGTCTTGGGGCCGAGAACGGCCCACACTACGCGGCGCAGCTCGTGACGCCAGAGTCGCGACAACCACGCGCGACTCCGCCAACAGAAGACAACCTGGCTTGCATAAGGAACATTCACGGATTCTGGAAGAAATACAAGTTTTACTGAATTTTTCTCAATTGTTGTAAATCCCTCCTAAACTTTGGACATAACATTGTCTGAACCTGCCACGTAAACACCCGTTTTTGTCACCCTCCATGCTACATACCCTCCGAGGCAATGGACACCCTGCCGACAACTAGGCTGATAGCGGGGCGCGGCGCACGAGAAACGACCGCATGTCCGGAGACGCGCGCCGATTGCCGTGCTTCGACGGAATTTCTCGTTCAGATCACGGAAACCAGCAGTCGGCGTGCGTCTTTAAAACTCTTAATTTCTCGAAACTTTGGTTATGTAACATATGGCGATATGCATATTTATGAACTCGTCTCTTCACGCTTGTTATGATGAGCTAAAAAATCTATAGGGTTCCATTTAAAAAATCGAAGTTGGTTCAATATCTCTGCAATAAAAAATGCAATAGAATAATAATATTATGCATGGCCATATGTGCCCCTTGCATATAGCAGTTGTAGTGAAAACCTCATCTCAGTATCTGCAACGGTTCAGGAGAAAATTGAAGGGAACATCATAGGTGGGCCACACGGTATATGCAAGGGTAGACTAGCAAATGTATTTATTAGAAAACGTGAGTACTGTCCTTTATCAGTTTCACGCACCACGCTTTGTGCAAGCACTATTGAGACTGGTAGTCTCAGCCATGGACAAGACCCCTTCATGGGGTGTTATACCTTGGACATTGTAACCTACGCAATAATTCTTATTTCCGGAAGACGGAAACTCAAGATCAGATCAACATAAGTGCTCACATACGTAATGCAATGTTTGTATTAAACGCTAGCAGAATGTGGCGTCTCCAACGTTTTAAACTGTTTTAAAAATGTTTTTTTCATATATTAAAAATCAGTTGTGTGGTACTTTCGTCTTCGGGCGTAGTATGTAAAAATAATCTATTAATAATTAAAATTAAATAATAGCAAATACAAAAACTGTGTGGTACTCTTGATTTGTTATTTCTGACTACTGCTTTTATTCACCGCAGGCGTCGGAAAACCTAATCCGAACTCCAGACTCGTAATCCTATTCCCAGAAGGTTGTTCTGAAGAGTACATTCTTTCAATGTAATATCAGACGGCTTATTAAATGCAATATCGGACGATGAACCGTTTCCTTCAGACTGATCTAAGTCCTGCGCTGCATGCTGTGAACAGCGGGATTCGGGCGATAGCGACCTGTTTTCCATCACCTGGGTCCTTGGGCTGTCGGAATGGCGTCCCATTTAGCTGTCATCACAATTGCATTGTAGCATGGCGGTGGGGCACGTGGTTTGCACGGCAACTGCTAGATCGCAAAACACAGTTTTGGAAATTTCTTAGAATCTTCTAAACTGATCCGCAAGCAAATCCTTAGTTCCCCACCAGGAGACCGAGAGGCGTCAAATGACACCTCATTTGTGCCGATTGGTGGACGGGAAGGGGTCTAACTGTGAGTGACGGACGGATGGACGCAGGCTTATCAAATACAATTTAATCCTTTGACTGCAACGCACTTTTGCCTGTGCCCCCCCCCCCCGCGCGGGGCTGAGTCGCCGAGGACAACACCGCGCGCAGCACTGGTGTTGAAGATACAGCGGTTTTTACAGAGCTGGACCTCAAGGTCACTGAAGGGCCGTCACCACGGTAGCATTTACGCACGGTTTTTCGCGTCTTTCTCAGTCGAGTCGCTAGAGACCCCTCATCTGCGGCACTGCTTGATACGGTCGCGAGCATGCGACACCTAGCGGCACTACTAAAAAGACGCGAAAAACCGTGCCTAAATGCTACCGTGGTGACGGGCCTTCAGTGACTTTGAGGTCCAGCTATGCAAAAACCGCAGTATACTTCCCGGGCGGCCAGAGATCGAGGTCAGAACATGTCCATTCTTTGTGACTGGGGCTCTGGCCCGGCACTTGCCAAGTTAAAAGCGTTTGTTCTTTGTGTTCTTTGTATTTAAGAATGTATATTATATTCGTCATATTATATATGCATAACTAAGGGCCAAAAGTTGCATCAAAATCAAGGAAAAAACTCGAACTGAAATCTAAAGAGCCAAACTAAAAGGGATAATTTGAGTACGTAAATCCAGGAACCAGAACGTACGAAAAGCAGGAAAGCGACGCAAGAAGTGAGGCTATTTACGAAAGGTTCAAAGCAGGGACGCAGTTAGGGAGGGTGCATAACGCTGCATTACTCATAAACCGCGCGGCCCTCAACCGACGCTGTGTCAATAAACGAAGTTTTCCAAGAAACTAAGCCATTCGTGCCATCTAGAGGCAACCAAGGAACGCATTAATATCTCCAAAAGAGTCCAGACATCGCCACATGTACTGAAAAATCAACGAGATCTAGTAGCACACAAATAAATTTGACCGAGCAGCGCGGAGACTACAGTCGCCGGTAGCAGCCGGGGCTCGGTGACTAAAGGTGACTAAAGTAAACGATAGCATCCGTAGCACGAAATGCGCGCGGTTGCTATAGTATTCGTTCTTGCCCTGTATCCGCACACACATTCAGTGCAAGAACACCTTCAGGCTAGTATCTCTTGTCAAAACGCAGTTATCCCTCTCGGGAACCTTCCCATACAATGCCTCGGTCGGGCCGCCCTGCCAGCTCAGAGCTACTAGCTTTCCAGGCCAGTGCCATAGTCGAATCAATGCGCCACTCACAATGCGCAAGACAAGTCCCTCCTCTTTGCTCGGTGTATCGGGCCACAGCCAAGACGAAGTCAAATGCCCAACTGGAGGCCACCCGTGCCAAGGTCCGGGGGCTCGGGCCCCCAACCTGACTCATCACTTCCTCCACCTTGAAGCTATCGACGGAGTGCCGCCGGAACCTCAGCAAACCTGACGGATGTGTTCATGCTCCCCTTCTTGACTTTTATGCGTAGGTTTGGCACAGGAAACGACAATGCAAACGGAAACGGTTTATGAATATAGGAACATGAAAAGTATGGGATCTTAATCTGAAAAGTGTAGAAGTCTTTGAAAAACTAAGTAAATGGGATGTGGAAATTGCTGCCTTGTCAGAAATAAAAAAGGGTCAATGGATAGAGGAAGTTAAAGACTCCGTTCATATATTTAGTGGGGTGAATAAAGAAATTAGAGCAAAGAGAGGAGTCTCCATCGCCGTATCAAAAAGATGTAAGATAGTATTAAGACCTGGCAAATGTCAATGACAATGACAGTGACAATGACCATGACATGCGTCAATGAGAATATTTTAACTCTAGATTTTAAAATAAAAGGAATAGATATTTTTTTAGATATATATGCCCCAAATGACGATGCTCCTGAAACAGGGAAGATTGGATTTTTTAATCAATTGACGAATGTCTCTTATGGAATCGCCAACAGAAAATATATGTTTTTACTTGGGGATTTTAATGATAGAGTAGGAAGGCAAGTCCAAATGTGCTCGGAAGGTACTGCGAGGAAACTGTGAATGACAATGGTAAAAGGCTGATAAAAGTGTGTATGCAATATGGCTTAAAAATCTGGAAAGGGTTTGTTAAGTTCAGTAAATGAGAGTTGAAGATCGACTTTCTATTACTTTATTCACTTCAACTCTGTTTCATTTGTTAAGAATCTTTCCACAACACAAATGCCTTTCCACAACAATCAAGCTTCCGACTCTCGGTGAGTGACGCTTCTCTCGTCACGCCACGACGTCTGCGTCGCCCATGAAGAGCGGACGCTCCGAGCTGCAGCATTCCCTCGCTCGGCCGTCACCTCCGGCTGCCGTTGCAAGGGCCACGGCCCCCGTGGGACGGAGACTCCCACTGCCACGAAGTCGTCGCCTCCGAGCGCTCCCTGGCTCATTGCGTGCGTGGGCCTTCCTTAAAGGCCCATTCATAATGCAAACATAAGCATAAGCATGGCGTTAACATAAAAGTTATGACTACGTCTACAAGTGGACTCATTCACAATGCGTTCGCATAAGCATAACACGTAAGACGTTAACTTAAGAGCTTGCAAGCTTCAAGCTTCTGTGCTATGCTTATGTCAGACATAAGGAATGAGCCAATCACAGTTCGTTAACTCAAAATCGAGTATCTAAGTCGATCGTGTCGATTCGTGTGCTGCGTCTCATAGCCAATAGAAACTCTTATTTTGCCTGTGTTTATGTTCGACATTGTGAATACGCCAACTCTTCGCTTGTGTTAATGTCTATGTCTATGTGTTATGCTTATGTTTGTGATTGCATTGTGAATGGGCCTTAAGACGGCTCCACACATTCGGCATTCGCCGAGCACTGAGCTAGTGCTCGCCCAATCCTGAGCAGCTGATGTGTTCGGCAAATGTTCGCTCCCTTTGATGAGTCCAAAAGACCGACACGCAGTGGGTAGGGCGAACCCCAAATGCTCGTCACTCGGCAAATAGCAAGTATCATCCATAGTACTCGGGATTCGGCGAGCGGTTGCTCGGTGTTCGCCGAATAACGAATGCGTGGAGCCGCCTCTAGGCCCGCGGCTTCCCACGAGCTCATGCCGCCTCTCACTGGGCGATCCCGCATTCCGCCTCACTGACGACTCGCTTCTGCCGGCTGGGCTCCACCTCTCCTCTCTCAGTGCCCACTAGGCGCTCTCACGTGCATATTTCTAAAGCGAAACCATGTCTATCGTACAACCATGGCCGACTAGAGTCGTCCGCGTTACAACCCCAAATTGATCCTTCTCATTGGTCAGAATTTTAGAGTTGTTCCAAGTAGTTGGCATGATAAACGCTAGGTGTCGCGAGTAAAACGAATCGTTGAGGATTGAGTTGGGAGACTCGACTCGACTCAGTCGAGTGCACTCTGCAGCACGCGTTTTTCATTCATTACACTAGCCTACGAATTCAAACTTATTGTTTGTCGCTTAAAATAAAAAACGTGATTTTATATAATGTCAATGGGCTGAATTCGAATTTTCAATCAGTTCTATTACGTAATGTTTTCTTGCGAAATCACTTTACATGTATTGTATGATTATGCAAATTTCATCACAAACGTTTTCATAATACTTTTTTATTTTAAACAAAAATAATATTTAATATATACAACTTAATGCTGAAATTAATGTGTGTGGTTGTTAATATAGGTCACTAGTGTGTTTTTGCTTTATTTCGTCTCGTTTCTTTCACTATTGGAAACACAATCTTCACACCCGTTGCTTCTTACTTGAGAAAGTACGCTTGTTCCTTTATTTTTTACGTTTGTCTTGCGGTATTTCACGTTTTAACATCCAACAATACCCTGCAAGCATACTGATGATCCAGCATCCCTGGTACCTCCTTCCGAACTCCAGCACATCCTTCTGAAATCGTTCGCCCTTTTCTTCGCTCAAAAATCCAAGCTTTTTAGGGAAATAATCTAGGTGAGAAAACAGGAAATGAATTTTCATACTCATGTTACAATCAAGTTTCTCGTATACTTCAAGCGTGTTAGCCACAATTTTCGGTAATTGAGATCCGTGTTGTTACCAAGAAATTTTGAAATAACTTCACAGAAATATATCCATGCAGCTTTCTCCTTTTCATCCTAGAGTTTTTAAATGCTGCATCGAAAGTATTTTTTTTATATCAGGACCATTCAATATACCTTCTTTTTATTTTGCTTCAGATAGTATTGGGAATTTCTCACATATGTACTTGAAACAGTTTCATTCTTTATTTAAAGCCTTTGCGAATTATTTCATTAAGCCAAGCTTAATGTGGAGAGGTGGCAGCGAGACTTCAGAAGGACTCACAAGGTTTTGGCGCACAACATTCTTACACCAACTTCCAAACGTTCTCGAGGTGGGCAGTCTTTCTTATTCGAGTCATCAACTCGTTCCCTGCTATCTCACAAGCAAAGAAAGCACTGACATCTAGTAAAACCAGATTGTTTACTCAGCAACATCGTAAGAGTTTTAAAATCGCCACAAACTTGCAGGTTGTGTTAATTGTAGTTTACTCGCCATAACATTAGTTGCAAATTTGCGTAAGATTATATGAGGTTCACTGAATAGGCAACAGGCACTGAACCAAAAACATTTCCATTATGAAGGAGAACATCCTTTAAATCTCGCTTGGAAGCATCAATGAATAGTCTCCACACACTTGGATCATAGTTTGGACATCCAATTTTTAGAATAATCATCAGGCCATCCCAGGTACATCAGGCCTATGAGGGACACGCAAAATGGTTGACCGAACTACTGGATTCACAATTTGCTTTATATTTTTCGAATAGTATCCCTTCACATCATACGAACAAAAGTCTCAGTCATTACTGTGGTTTGACTGCTCTCTCTCCAAATCATAGGTATTCCAAAAATAGCGACAGTCTTTTGCCATTGAACAAATGAAGATCTTCAGTGCATACTCTACATACTTTGTGGTTTGCCCAATATTTACTTTGGTCTCCAAGTTTGATTTCAAAATACGCAAGATATGGTTTTTTTACCAAATCTGTAACATTACGCCTCTGCTTAAGCAATGTGTATTTCCCACATGTATAACAAAAGTGCTCTGGATCAGTTATACAAGAGCTATGCGATATTGAAATATACTTTCCTACTGAACTACAGATTCACAACATTCTACTTCACAATACAGCTTGAAACTGAGGTATTTTCCAAATGGCATATACTAATGCAATGTAAGTGAAACTAAGACTATAAATGTAAGTTTTCATAAAGATAAATAAGTGTCTGTCACCAAAGAATGGCTATCTACAAAGAATAATGACAAAGGTGCATGACATTTCGTTCTAACTGCCTGAGGCGCGTACCCCGTATTAGACAAGAATCATCTGATGCCCTCGATGTTTACTATAAACACATTAAAAGCATTTTAAATACATTTGGTTTTCGAATCCTTACATTATAAAACTACACTTGGTAAAATATTGCCATTTATATAATTACTCTTTGGTCATACGAAAATTACGCTATAAGGAAAATAAAATAAAATTTTAAAAAATTAAATGGTACGTGATAGGAACTTTCTGGCTTTGAATTTGATTTCACCATGCTAACAATACCCCAAAAACATTAAAATTTTGTAGACAGTAATTTCATCGCAGATCAGTGCTATACACCTCGGTACCAACAAAAATACTTCTGTAAGAAATACTTCTTATACCATGCTATTCAGTCAGCATTCACCTCAATGTTTTATGTTTTTCGAGTTAGTAATGTGCTTAAAAATTAAAGAGAACTTCGTATTATTAAATATTATTAATGTATTCGAAAAATTAGTTATGTTCCTTACTGCAGTGTTAATTAGAAATAGATATAACTGCCTAGGGTATGAATTAATAAAATAAACTATTATTAAATACTTTATCTTTGAATACGTACAGGAAAGGGTTAAAAGACTGTCTCAGGCAACTTATCAGTCCATAATAGTTTTGTAAGTAGAGGAAAATTTTCCAACATCTATTCTCTGTGCCCTTAACTGTATTTTGTGTGTGTGATCCCCTTAACTAAAGTACATGGATGTATCAAGTCGGCTAAAGATTTCCTTCCATATTGGATAATGCTTTATATAAGGCACAAAGTCTTGTTTTAACCCACCTGATTTCTAATTACTTCATTATACTTTAAGGGTCCCAGCAAAATTCCGTATTCCGTTAAGTCAGTAATTCAATACTTCTGACACAATTTAACATTACTCGTACGTCCTCTCACAAATAATAAAATGAAATGTATTCTGCTGAGGAAAGAGGCAGTCACGACAAGACATCACTCAAAGAATCGTTCATTAGTGTTTCATTCAGCTCATACGGTTGTCAAAATTTGGAATGAATTGCCACGTATTTTCGGGGCGAAAACGAGTGTGAGCTAGCTTGACAAGACGCCAGATTAAAATGCGACATAAGTTAAATTCGGGTCCTAGCTCGACTGAAACTCTCAAATGATTTATTGCTAATTAATTGCCACAATTTGGAATTAATTGCCACGTACTTTCGGAGCGAAAACGAGTGTGAGCTGGCTTAACGCGTCAGCCCTCTCACACCCGTTTTCGCCACGTAAATATGTGGCAATTAATTCCAAATTGTGACAATTAATTAGCAATATATCATTTAAGAATTTCCGTCGGGCAATGTCCCGAATTTCACTTATGTGCGTGCTGATATCCACCTTACAACAGTTTTTGCCACGAGAATGCGAGGCAATTAATTCCAGATTGTGGCAATTAATTAGAAATATATCATTTGAGGTTTCCGCCAGGCTACGACCCGAATTCAATTTTATGTGTGTGTTGACACCCAGCTCACACCTGTCTTTGCCACGAAAATACGTGGCACCTAATTCCAAATGATGGCAACTAATTTATTTATTTATTTATTTATTTTACGTCAAAAAACAGTTAAAAAACTGCGTATGCCGGGCTATGGGGAAAAGTGAATTGTGTGCACATTTTCAAAATTCTATGATCCCTACACTAAATCATACACTACTTAAGTTTTGAATTTTGAAAGGGAGAAAAAAAAACAAAAAAACTCCCATGTAATAAAATATATTTTTAAGGATAAATAAGCAATAAATTTTGAATTTTGAAAGCTAATTAATTAGCAATTAATTAGCAATAAATCATTTTAATATTTCTGGCGAGCTACGACAAAATTTTAACAAATGTCAAATTTCAACTTTTGACACATCAAGCCAGCTCACGCCCGTTTTCACCCCGAAAATACGTGGCAATTCATTAACAATAAATTATTTGAGGGTTTCCGTCTAGCTAGGACCCGAATTTCACTTATGTTGTGTTGGCGTCGCGTCAAGCCAGCTGACACTTGTTTTCGCTCTGAAAATACGTGGCAATTAATTTCAAATTGTGGCGATTAATTAGCAATTAAATAGCAATAAATCATTTGACATGTTTCATTTCCGTGAGCTGACATGGCTGTGCCAGCTTGACACTAATCTTGACCGAGGAGGAAGGTGTTGTTGTTGTTTTTTGTTTTTTTTTTTAATTTGTTGCGTCTACACCTTGACGCAACGCGTCTCCAAGCCCCTTAAGGGGCGTTGAGCGCTTTGCACTTCTCGGAGTAATCCTCCATTAACGTGCTTTTACTTTTTAATATTAGTCAAGTCTCGTCACGTCGCAGTCAGTCAGTGCCTTTTATCCCTTCGGCGATAGCAAACTTGTGCAGTTTTGTGAACGCACGTAAGGTGCAATGTACGTTCACGCCACCGCGGTGCGGCCATTCCTACCCTTACGGGCATCTATGGCCAATCCTGTAACATGAAAAGAAAAAACAGATCAGTTAGATTTTAGCCAACTGGCGCGCGCATTGCGTGTGCTGAAATTCAAAGCTTATATTTCAAGTCTCATTTCGCTGTTTCAGATTTCTCTTACTCCAGGAATTGTTTCGGTCGCTTATACTTCGCCCGCTGATCGGGTTCGTATGAAGCGACCTCGGAAATGAGAGTGTTTTCCGAGTCAGCGGCTTTTTTGAAAAATTTTGTACTAATGCTTTTAAAGTGCTCTTTTAGCAGTGGCATTGAAACATCGCGATGCAAGTTTTGAATTAAAGTATATTTAGGGGCGCAGAGGGCGGCCCTAAGGCATTCATTTTGAACTACCTGCAGTTTATTTAAATGAGTTTCTGCAGCAATCGCCCAGCTAGGGCATGCGTAGTCCATTTGTGGCCTAATAATTGCTTTATAAAGCGTGAGGCAGTTTGCCGTTGACAGTTTGCTCCGCCTATGAAATAAGCATCGCAAGCGGCCTCTGGTCTGCCGCGCTTTCTTCCGCACGTTATTTATGTGCAGGCTGAACGTGAGTGAGCTATCTAATGTCACTCCTAAGTATTTGACATTTTTGGCCCAGTTGATTACATCTCCACTAAGCGCGAGCGGCCTCGGCTGCGTGAATCGCTGTCGCCGTGTAAAGAGCACGGCCGTGCTCTTATTCACATTGACTTTGACCCGCCACAGCTTCAGCCACTCCTGGATCTGAAGTAGATGTTGATCCAAGTACTTCTGGAGAAGCTCGATCTTTTTGGACGTGGCTATTACAGCCGTATCGTCTGCGTACAAGGCGAGTTCCGTCTGCGGGTGCGATGGAATATCACGCACATAGAGGCTGAAGAGCGTAGGAGCTAGCACGCTCCCTTGTGGCACTCCGGCCCGTATGGCGCGGCGGGTGGATTTAGCATCCAGAAGCGTTACTTGAAACGTTCTGTTTGCTAGGAAAGAGTGGACAAGGTGTACTAGGTAAGTGGGTAGGTTCAGGGTATGGAGTTTGTATAGGAGGCCGACGTGCCAAACCTTGTCAAATGCGCTGGCAACGTCGAGGAACACTCCGCCTGTGAATCGGCTCTCGTTGAAGTTGCGTCTTATGCGGTCTGTAATTCGCACAAGCTGGTGTGTTGTGCTGTGGCCCGCGCGAAAGCCAAACTGCTCCTTATTCATTAATGAATTATCTGAAACATATTTTACAAGTCTTTTTAATATTAGTTTTTCACATAATTTTCCGAGTGTATTCAATAAGCTGATTGGTCTATACGACTCGGGCAGTTTAGGATTTTTTCCCTGCTTATGAAAGGTTAGTACATGGGCATGTTTCCACTGACTCGGAAAGTGCTGAAACATAAAAATTGAATTAAATAGTGCGACAAGAAACATTATGGCTTGTTGCGGCAGCTTCTTCAGGACGTCGTTACTGATGCCGTCTGGGCCGGGAGCTTTTTTGGCTTTTAGCTCTGCAATGGCCGCTTTAATTTCCGCTTCATCTGTGAAACTCGGCTCGTCGGCGGGCGCGTGCAGTGCCGCCATCACCGTTTGTTGCACTTCGACAACGTGCGGGATTGGCGGCGCCTCCTCTACCGGCTGAAACTGAGATTCTAAAGCATTAGCAAGGAGTTCCGCTTTCGCCTCGTTCGACTCGGCGTATTCTCCTGGGCTGATTTGCAGCGGCGGCATCGTCACTGGATTCCTGGAAAGCATGCGGGAAATTCTCCATAATGAATTATCCTCAGGTTTGAGGCCTGATAGACATTTTTCCCATTTCTGATTGCGAAATTCTGCTAGTTCGATTTCAACTTTCCGCTTTAATCGATTTAGCTCTCGCTTATCAGCGGGGTGTCGCGTGCTCTGCCACACTCTGCGCGCTCTGTTTTTCCTAGAAATTAAATTGCAAAGAAAAGGTGTTAATGGCTGCTCCTTCTTAGAGGAGCGCTGCTTCTCAGCTGCGGCGTTGAGGCTGTCAGTCACAGCTTCGGCGAATTTAGCTGCTCCAGTTTCTATCTGCTGCGGATCTGAAAGAGCGGATGCGTCTGGAATGCGCTGCTGTAGCTCCGTCTGAAATTGTTTCCAATTTGTGCGCCGCTTCTGCGTCGTAGGTGCAATAGACAGTGCAGCGCCGCCGCGTCTCATCTCTGCGATTACTGGGAAGTGGTCTGAGGAAAGTTCGTAGGTAGTGGTTAGAATAGGTGAATAGTGAAGTTTATGGCAAAGCGCGATATCTAAAACATCGGGCTTGCCATTCGTCTGGTGAGGATAAAAGGTAGGTGAGGCGGGAGCAAAAATCTCGCAGCCGTTTGCGTCGGCAACTGCTTTCAGCTTACGGCCGCGAGGGCAGGTGATGCGGGAACTCCAGGCCGTGTGTTTGGCATTGAAATCGCCGGCCACAATTGTTGGAGTTGAGTGCGCCTCTACTAGTTTAGCAATATCTGCTGCTAGTTGGGCGCACGTTTCCGCGGAGCGGTCAGGACGAGCGTAAAGAGAGACAAGCCGCAACGGCCCGCGCTCCGTCTGCACGACCACAGCGGTGGCCTCGGCGTGCTGCAGCTGCGGGAGAACTGAAACATAATGATTTATGTTGCGTCTTATTAATATTGCTGTTCCGCCTCTATTGTTGGCGGCCGTCGTATTGGCTGCTTGCGCCGCTCTGTCGTTCCGGTAGCAGATATACCCTGGAATATGAAAAGAAAGATGCGGGCTTAGCCATGTTTCACCCAGCATCATGACAGAAATATTATGCCGAGCGAGGAAGCTGTGTAGTTCTGACTGCTTCACTCGCGCGCAGATGCCGTTGCAGTTCCAGAAAGCAACGGTGCAGCTGTTCCTGTAAAAAGAAGGAGAAGCAGCCATTATTTAAGGAACGGAGGTACGAGGTGCGGGCGAGGACGAGGAAGAGCGTGCCTCATCCGCCGCTTCCGCCGCAGCGGCCGCCGTCACCTCATGGGAGTGCACAAGTAATTGTGTCACTACCACTTTGAGGATGGTCGCCGGCCACTCGGCCGGATCGCAGCCAGATACTGCTCGCATGAGCGCCTGGGTCACTCGCACCAAATCGATCCCGTTGCGGGCGAGATCATCTATGGTGCGGTGCAACACGCGCTCCTGCTCGCTCAGAGAG
>BLKR01016330.1:0-30953 GCA_011170035.1 Teleogryllus occipitalis | reverse complement strand
CCTCCACTCTGCTCCGAAGTTCGAGCTTATCACCAGACCAGTGCCGCATTTTGAAGAAATTACATTGATAGGAGATAAAATAACACCAATTTTAGACCAACTACTTACACACATTTTAATTCCAATATTATTGTTCATGCACAATTCATGAACTTTATCAAATGTCCAGTTTATTACAGATTTTTTTGATAAGAAAAACTACTATAATTGCATATTTGCAATTGTTCATATTGCAACATATCCTCCCTTCGTGTATCCTCTTTCCGGTTACTCTTACTATATTTAATCACGCCCACACGTTGGGCGTCCAATGCAACGGGGTGCTGTATTCTCTACTCGTCACGTGCACTATCTTTGCCCTGCCTATCTCTAACTTGCAATTGGGTGCTACAATACCTTCGCTTATCGGTTGCCCGTACCTCTGCTAGCTCGAATCATTATTCATATCCTACCTGGTCGTAGTCCGCGCGCTCACTCCATACGGAGTTGAGGTAAGAGTCCGCTTCGTTCGTGCCTGGGTCAAATTTTATACAACTATTGAATAAAAACACATGGATTCAAGGCAATCATGAGCCATGTGAGATGCTCATACATTTAATTTCGGATTTCCTTTGCTTATATCCTATCCATAAACACAATCTGCCTCTCCGGCTTGCGAAACATGACAACACAAATACATGAACATACAGGAAAAGAAATACAACCATACACACTGAAAATATAATACAAAAATCTCATGCATACATCAGAATGCGCATTCTGTCGTGACCTTTTTTTAATTTTTTTAATAATCCTATCCTTAACCTAATATCAGGAGTTGGTCTTCGAACTTCGAAAATGTTTCTTTATTTTAAATGCATATATTCCAAATTCTTATACTTCTTTACACTAATTTACGTTCTTTCAATTCGTCCCTCAGACACCTATGTTTTGAAATGACCCTCAGAGGTCACTTGCATGAGCCGCCTTGCTATTGAATCGAACTCTTGAAATCTTGAGTTCTTGCAGAAGTTCCCGAAACACGTAAATTGCAAAAGGTCATTTGAAACTTACAGTAGTCGCACCCCACAACAAGAGTGCCACTTTGAAACATTGGTAGACACCGCGGACTGTCAGACCGCACGTGAAGTTTTTAAACATCTTTATTCATGTGCATTCGCATTCGTTAGTCTGTTTAACATTTTTTGTGTCGGAGAGGTTGTGATTATTAGGGCGACAATAGTGTAGTGGACATAGTAACAAATCTCTGAACCTACATGAGTTCGTTTCCCAGCGTGGACAAAACATTAGGGGATTGGAAAGCATCCTGCGGGCTTCATGAAGTATTATAATATTGCCATTACTAAATAGTGCAAGTACGTCCTGTTAGCACTATTAGTTTTAATTCAATTTTTTGCCTTTCACTTTCTTTGCAGTTTAATCAGTTTTCTGTTTCTCATTTAATTTTGTTCATGTATTTTAGGAATGGCGTTAACTAATGCGAATGTTATTCTTGATTTGAGCTAGATTGCCGTTTCCAAGTACTCACGGTTCAACTCACGTCTTATTGATATGGGAGAGCTGAAGACTACCTGATTTAATAGTTGGCTGGCAATATGTCAAGTTTCAGAGACAAATATTCCAGATTCTCGAAGGGAATATTAATGACTAAAATAAAAGATTGTAAAATGTCGCGATCGTAATAGTTGTGACTGTCTTTCAAATGATATCCTTGCAGAATTTATGGCAAGGGCGGCCAGTTTTGCCCGCATTGGCATTCGTTTTCCTTTTATGCCTCGCGGGCGCTGCCACTCAAAATCGTCGCTTCAGCGGGCAACGAAGGTAAATTTGAGCGAGGAAACATCCCTGGGAACTGAATTAAAGAAGGGAAGAATGCTTCCATAAGGTTTTTATTAAGTGAAGCGTAATAACTGTTGTAAAAAGCGCTTATTAATTAGAAAATAGAAATATTCGTAATGAAAATTTGCTGTGAATAGAATTAGACAGTGTGTCCCACCAACTTTGGCCCACCTCATAACTTCGAAATGGTTCCCGATATAGAAAAGTAGTTTTCGCTTAACAATGCGGAATCATGCGGAATAAGTAATGTGCCGTAGATATATTGTTCGAAATATATTTAGTTTTAAAGAAATTTAATTATCTTTGATTTTTTAAATGGAACCATCGTACTAGCCATTCTTACTATTCTTACTATCGATCGGTAGTTTAAGGTAGATCGGTGTTTAGATCGGTGGATCTTACACCGATCAATGAACATAAATAGACGAATTAAACGATGTAACACACATTATTGTTTTGATAGTATTTTGTGTATAAATTTATACTTTATGACGTGTGATTTTAAATTAAGTGTACGAGCTTTCCTGTAGCAACTGTTGCAACTGTCGCATTTCAGGAAGGCTGCCTTCGCGGCGCCGGCACTTTTGCAGGGGAAAGGCCGCGAAGGCCACTTTCTCCGAAAGCGACAGTGTCGACAGCTACTAGAGGATAAATTGCACGTTTAATTTCAAATCGCAAAATCTCATGTCTCATAATATAAATATATAAAAACGGGTTTATACATTTACATTTTTATCGGTTTTTTACATTTTTAAAATAAAATTCTTAAGTGATTAGAATCATCAGTTAAAACTTAGTAAATATTATTTTATCGTATTAAAGGAATTGAAAAAATGGCGTATTCGCGCAAAAGTTAGTAGTATTTAATATTTTAAAAGAATTCAATGAAAAGGGGAATTAGTTTACTACAAATGTGTTAACTTTTTTTAATTTTTTCCTAAAATATCAAAAAAGACTAATACAGCCTTAGCAATCCGTTTAAATGTATTTACGCAGTATTCATTCGATGTCTGTCCCATCTAATTACACAGTAATTACAAAGTTAATTGTGAATGAACAGAACAATTCAATTAACTTAAATTGATTAAATTAAGCTTTAAAAAATTAGAGACTGTTAAAATATTTAATTGAAGTTTTTCAAGAAAATGATTCAGTTTTGAATATTTCTGTTTGCGAATAAACATTATCTATTGATAGAGTAAATAGAATAATAGGGTATGTCATTCCGAGAAATCTTTCAGAGCGGACATCTTTCAGTACGCTTTCTCTAATGGTAAATTGGGAGTTGGAAAAGAAAGCGAAGCCTGAGAAATGGGAAAAAGTGATTATTACACAACACTGTCGCTTAATGTCATTATTTCACGAGTTTCTTGCTTTTCCATATAACAAAATATTTTAGAAGATACCATTATAGTTGAGGTTCATTTGTTATCATAAAGTACTCGATAAATGGATTAAGACGTACTTTTTTCGTTGGGACTTATTAGGGCTTCAACTTATCACGATGATATTATTATGATGATGATATTATGTTGATGAAATTTTTTTGTTCAATAAACATAAGTTAAAATTAATAGATTTTTTACGAACGTTATTCTAAGGATTCCACCCCCAAACAATTGTAATATCAAAAAACTACACTGTGCTAATATGCTTGCCCCCAATAGCTTTTATCAATCAAAATTTCGAAAAAAATACTGCTAGCACTTCGGGTCGAGCAGTAAACTATGTTATGCTACCCGCGCCGTGGCACTTGCCCGCATTCTTTCTCTATGTTGCATTACGATGGGTCTGTCAAGGAGCGAGTCGTAGCGTTGGTTGAAAATGGGACACTCTGCTTCGGAGGCCGGATATTGTTATGGGGTAACTCTCGTTACTGCACGTAGCTGGTTGCAGCAGTATCAAGAAACAGGGAAAGTGGGAAGACGTGCTGGCACCGGACTGTGGCGTGTGTCTACCGAAGCCCAGGACGCCGAATTGCTGAACCAGGCTAGGGGACACCATTCCTCAGTTCGGTTCACTTGAAACGAGTCACGAACTTCTCTGGTTGCTCGAGAACTGTTAGGAATCGCTTAAGGGACACGGGACTTCGGTCCCGCAGGGTAGCGGTTAAAGAGGGGCTCTCTGAAGCCGAGGACAACATCGTGACTGGGGAAATGAAATTTTCTCCGACGAGTTGGTTTTTTCCTCTGCAAATGACGGGGTACGAGTGTACAGACCTCGGAGGATCCGTCTTTATCCGAATATGTGCATCAATGTATGCGTTCTGGACGATTATCTGTGGTGTGTTGGGGATGGATTTCTGCACGTGGCATTGGAGTTCTCCACAGGATAGAAGGTCATCTCGATGCCACCCATTGTCTCCATATCATGCGAGATATTATGGTTCCGTCGGTGCGTCAAATGTATCGGTATGGAGAAGGGCATTTTCAACATGACAACTCGTCGATTCACAAAAATAAATTGGTTCAGGAATGGCTTGCGCAGCAGGAGGAAGTACAGGTTCTGGATTGGCCTCCTTGTTGAGCTGATCTGAACCCAATTGAAAATATGTGGGCGTGTCATGGCAAAAAATTGGCCAGATCCACCCCCGTCCACGGCAGATGCTCTCTGAGATGTGGTAATTGATGCATGAGAGGAGGTAGCCCATAGTTCCAACTATCCTGCAACGTTGGCTTCACTTCCGCGTAGATTACAAGCCGTGAGAGAGAATGATCGCTTTTGGTCCTCTTATTGAAGAGAGAAAACGGTCCTGTTAGGGCCTCATAAACAATCAAGAATAAAGAATCCACAGCAATATGGATATAAACAATATAGTGTTAAAAGAGCTGCACGCTGCTAATTATTATTGAGTAAAAAATCTATTTATTTACGTCAAAAACAGTTAAACATTGTGTATGACATGTGTATCAAAAGAAAAAACACGGAATCGGACCAACGAGCTCACGACATAACCCGCCGCACTAAGAGAGTGAGCTACTATGCCCTGGAGAAAAATGTGCGTAACATTCAGAGGTTCCGTAAACCACATTTCCTATATTCTAAATATAGGATACTGTGCTGCAATGGGAGAGTAAAGTTATACATTATGTATAATATTTCTGAGTTAGTATATGTTTCAACTGTATATTTCAGGGCTGTCACTCACGTAATGTCATAATGTCAAAAAATCTCTGAAATAATATAAATACCAAATGTCTCACACACTATGGACATCCCTCATAACTTTAAACTGTTTACGATATCGAAATGCACTTTTCGCCCAACAGCACTGAAGCATAGGACAAGAAAAGTGCCCAGAGATATTGTTCGTTACATTTTTATTTTTGGATTGATTCAATTATCCTTCATCTTTTATATAGAAGTTTATCGTTTGTCTCCAGAAATGAATAGAGCATGAAAGAGAGTAATATAATGATTTTTCAGTTTTTAATATTTTGAAGAAAATATAGAGTAAAAAAACTTACAGTGAGTGTAAGTCATTGTATACCCAAGACTGGACATCAAGATCAAAGGTCCCTAATCACTCAATAATTAAGAGCGTCTCCTATGTAGTAATGAACAAAAAACAAAAATTTCCAAATATTTAATATTTAACCAAATAATAATACTAAAACATCTAGAACAGTTTGGTTAACTGGGCCAGTATATACTTTTTATTTTTTTTTCCATTTGTTTATCTTGGGTTAGCCAAATTTTATTACATAATAATATGAAGTTAATGTAAGAAACAAAAATACACATTATTAATGTTCAAGTTTTAACAAATTTCGTGGGATGCAGAAATGTAGTTGACGAAAAAATTATCCACATAACTGCACTATGGAGTTAACTTACTTGTGGTGAAGTGAACTATAAAGAGTATGTTGAACACAGTTTTTTGAGTATATTATAAGTAGGGGCGGATTTTAATGAAATATTCTTTTTACTTCCTCGTATATCTTCGTATATATGGAGTAATATACGTAGTATAGAGAGAGTTATCTAATGCTGCGCGAAAAAAAGGCGGATGTTCAACAGAAATAAAATTCTTTTCTGGGCCCTGATAACAAAAAAGTGGATAAACCCTGTTTAGTAGGTCCTAGATACCGAAAAACCAATTGAAAGCAAAATCTCCGTCCGTCTGTGAACACTACTAGCGTTTAAACCACGCGTAATTCTTTTTCAAATCAAAGAAATACCTGTCCATTTATCTTAAGTTGAAGCTTTGAAATTTTGAAAAACATTCTTTCAAGTTTTGGGGATTCTTTACATCAAAATTTCAAAACTTTCAAAATTTTCTTTTTCAAACTTTTCTGAAAATGTAGCTCCAATTTTTTTCTTTCAATTTATTGTAGGAATAGAGCAAAACTAGGTGGCATAGGTTCTATTTTCACGGATAATTCTGAATTTTTGAAAATTGCAAAAGTTTGCATTTATTTCGGCGTCTTCCTATAACTACAAAATTGAAGACAGAGATTTTTCCCTCAAAAAAAATTTGTTGCCGATAATTAGTTCTTTCATTAAGATCCTGTACATTGTTTTGAAAATTGTAATAGTTTCCTCGCAATATGGTGTGCAATATTTGGAATTTTAAAACATTGCAAAAACGAGATTTTCTCAAAAACGGCTCCAATTTTTTCTTTAAAGATTTGGTGAAAATAGTGCTAAATTCCCCCTCTAAAATGACATAAAAGCCGTATTGATCTAATTTTTTTATTTACAAAGAAATATTTTTTGGCTTGTCACTCACGTCACTCATGTTTACATTAGCGGCAATTTGTTTGCATTATTGTATTTATGTCTACATATGCTTCAAACAATTTCAAACAAAATTTCTCGAAAACTCAATATTTTGTTTGTGAAAATGAGCACAAAATTTCGCATTTTCAGAAACGCTGAAATGCCACTTTCTTAAAAATTGGCTCCTGTTTTTTTCTTAAAAGTTTTCCAATGGTTAGTGAGTTATTACAGAGTTTAATAAGGCGTAAAGTTCAATGTGGTGTATCCTTTTATTCTTTAAAAATTACACAAATGTAATTTCTTTTGAAATATCTCTCACGCCGTTAATATGCACATTTCCATCGATTTGTATACAATATTGCATTTGCAAGTAGAAGTGCTTTAAATGACTTCAAATGAAGTTTTCGGAAACTCAATAGATTCTTGTAAAAAAGAGCTTCAAATTTCGCATTTACAGTAATGCTTAAGCGCCATTTTCTGAAAAACGGATCTGAATTATTCAATCAAAATTTGTATTCAGGCCGAGGTTTTACTATTCTTTAATATTCTTGAAGTAAACTTTCGTTTCTAATAGGAAACCAGAAAATTTCAAAAATTATATTTTGGGCAGCTGGAAAGAGGATGACAAGACCGTAAAGTCAGTCCACACCAAAGAAATTAGAAAACATTACTACGAGGAAGTCTGTGCCATTCTGTATTTTAAGAAACTAAGAATAAGTCGAAACAAATTTATCCGTATTATCTATAAAAAAATAAGTCTACTTCTTCACTTCCTCTTTATAAACAACTAAATAGTTTACCGTTACAACATCTTTTTGTATATAAAGTACTACAAATATTTTATGTCAAAAGCGGAAATAATTTAACTGAGAGAATATTTCACAATTACAGTGCACGTAGTAAAGCCACTAATCAAATTAAAAAGCCCAAAATTCATAAATCTCTAATATCAATAACCTTGGTGTTCATTGGGCCTCAAATATATAATTACCATTAGCTCTAAAAAATAGTAGGTCCTTAAATATTTTCAAACACAAGAAAAAAAATATTGAATTTTAAAACATGATGATAATGATATAAACAAGTAAACTGAAATATTGCAATACAATTTTTTCCTGTATAAATTAAATATAAATTCATTTATGGCAATATATATTTTCTCTAAGTAAATATACATTTTGCATCTCTGTAAATTTTCACTTATTGTATGATTTAAAGCTAGGTTTTTTATTATGTATGTTCACAAAAACTTATATTATAAATGTTAAAAAATAAAAATATTGTAAAAAGCACGCCACATATAAAAAAATACTATGTAGAAGTAAACAGATAATAAATTATAAATTCAGTATTACTAAACATCACAACTGGTTGTCGGTGGTTAGTAATTCCAAGAAACAACAATGTACATTATCTCTGTAAAACCAGTTGGGAATAAATCTTATTATTATATAATAATAATAATAATAATAATAATAATAATAATAATAATAATAATAATAATAATTATTATTATTATTATTATTATTATTATTATTATTATTATTATTATTATTGGCGAATTCTCCCCAGAAATGGAAGACGTTAAGCAAGTAACTCGATCAATTTTTCTTTGAGTTCTTCTTGTTGATCCAATAGGCTTTCATTCTTTCCGAGAAGGCTCGTTTACGTTCTTCTGACCATTTTGGTCTGTACTGTTTTTGTTTAGGTTGCTCTGACATAACTTCCCATTTGTCTACTTTGTGTCTGAAGGTATCTCTTTCTAAAATGTCTGCTGGTCTTATGTTTGCGTTTTTGAGGTCCTTTCGAATTTCATCTAGCCTAGGTGTGGAATTTTTAAGTGACGTTATATAATTTAGTATCCTTTTTGTCAGTCTATTTTCCGGTAGTCTGTTGAGATGACCAAAGAATTTCATTCGCCTTTTCCTAATATCAATTTCGATGTTTGAAAACTGTTCTGTTGTTTTAATTGTTTGCAGCCTGTAACCGTCTTGGGTATGTCTTGCTCCTATCATTTTCCTAATGATCTTTCTCTCTTCGTTTTTCATTTGTTCAAGTTCGTGTTTTCTGTTAAGGTTCAGTGTTTCACTTGCGTATTATTATTATCATTATTATTATTATCATTATTATTATTATTATCATTATTATTATTACTATTATTATTATTATTATTATTATTATTATTATTATTATAAACTAAAAATAGTGAACGTATAGAAATAAGAAATTTGTTAGCAATTGTAGTATTTGATCAGCTCGTAGAGAAAAAGGCAAGTGGGCTCAAATGCGGGATATTTCGGAATCAATATGTAAAAAACTGACAAAGTACTCTACCCCGGAGCGGTAGCTCAGTGCATCAACTGATGTCACGGCAGCGCCTCAAACCACGAGGTCCTAGGTTCGAGTCCTGACAGCGGCAGGATTCTCGACACTACTTTTTCAGCTAGGTTGAATTCACTCGCTGTCTGGAGGAGAATTCTAGCGGCCGGCTGCTCTAATCAGTAGTTTTCCGTGGTTTCTCCGATCAACACCAGGCGAATGCCGCAGCAGTACCCTAACAAACGGGCCACGGAGCGCGCGATCTGTCCTTGCTCTTCTTTGTCTACCCTCTCCCCTTACACACACACTTGCACTAACATGCACTACACAACCACATATTCCTGAGACCGGTCGGGAGCTTAGAGCTTGTCCCGACTGGGGCGGTGGCCCGCTGGCGGAAGAGTCCTGGTTAGGGGGAAACCCCATTAGCTGACGGTAGCTCGGCGCCGAATCTCGCCTTCCAGCGAAGTAAGATCACCGTCATCTCCCGAGAAAAAATTCACTACACTTACGGAACAAATGACCAAAGCAGTTGACGTGCCCAGAAAAAATAACAACAAATCAATCATTATTCCCCGGGAGCATTTTTGACTCTCGATGAACACTCTTTTAACAATTGAATGAAATTATCAACATCTGTTTTTAAACTAATTGTATACAGTGTTGTTATCCATGAGTCCACTGGACTCATCTTATGCTTTTATGATCATGCAATACCTTATGCTTTCTAGCGTTAAACATACAGATTTCTTCAGTACATACAGATCAATTACACCGAAGACATCGTTTAATTCTCTATCATTTTAATTTGTTTTTCCTCTGTCTGTGGCGGCATGGGAATAAGTGGAAATACGACAGCTGAGCAGATGGCAAAGTTCGCAACTAGTAACCCAGAGATTGACATAGTACTACCTGCGCTTGGCACCAAGATTTTTATACAATGCTGCATTCTCTGTGCGTGGCAAACAGAGTGGTAGAACTCTTATTTCAAACTCACAAGTATCAAGAAATCTATGAAATACTTGTTTTCGGCATTTTGTGGCTCAAGGTGCGAGGAGGTAATTCTCAATCGTCCGCTGACCAGGGATCTATGTTCTTAATACCAATTGACACGGGGTCCAGTGACCTTAGGTGTTCAAGTGACCTTAAACCTAATCATCTTCTGATTTGAAAACAATCTATATATCCGTCACAACTTTTCAGACAGGTTTGCCAATAATACTACTCTATTAGATCGGGAGCCAGCAAGAAAATCCGCGTATGATAAGCTCAAAGCAAAAACGTTTTGAGAAGTTAGCCAGTGTAATGAGGAACAGGGAAACGCTAGTATGGCGGCCTGTAGGTGTCGACGATACGCTGCTCAATTTTTTGAATGAAAATTTTTGATCGAAAAATCTGCACCATTGAGGAATGCGTACACCGCTAATTTGTCTTCTATATTGTTCGTTATATAGTCCAAGTTGGAAGGAATACCGATGTGGGGAGTCAAACTGTACGCCATATTGAATTCAAAATGTCATTTGTACTGCCCTCTTGTATTTCGACTGCAAAGCTAATTTTTTGATCTTATGGTAGAAGATTATTTTTCATTGCAGAGTATGACCGCGTTATACAGTTTAGTCCTCTAAAAAGCCACCATACTCATTCTAAAATGTCGAATTTTGTCCCTAGGTCATGCGTGATAGATACAGTTACCTTCACAAAAATTTTCCGACAAAATTAGCAGTTTGACAGGAGTTACAAATTGATTGCTAAAATTTATAATAATTGTTGCTAAAATCCTAATCATTTACTAGTCCATTGAAAATAATTGTGGACAGAAAAGCTCAATTCAGAAATATTGTTTTCTCATGATGTACACGTTATGTTTATGCTCGGCGTAAAACAGACCGATTCAACGTAATTAAATTAGCCACAGATATTGTTTACAAGCTAAATACTTTTTAGCGAATGTGGCGGGCAAAAGCGCGACATTGGAGAACTGTTTTGTCAGTATGCTTGTGAAGAACGAATTAATTATGTTCCAAAATATGAGGCCATTTCAAGATGCTAATTTCTTATAAACAATAACATATCTAGGGAACGAAATATGATAGCACCGATTGAATTTCAGAATTTTGTATCGCGTTTAAATGCCATTCAGATGAGACAATAAAAAATTGCAACAACTTCAAGTTCATAAAGAATTTCCAACTTTTGCAAATCTAAAGGGGGAAGAGTCTCCCCATGTTCCAGGGTCCAAAAATTGAATTAACAATTTTGCAATAATTTACAATTTTATAAACAAATTCGAAATATGCGTTAGAACGGTCAGAAAGGCTCCGCAAATTGTGCTTCAAATTATCATTTTAATATAGCAGTCACTCAGGAGTTACAAATTGATTACTAAAAGTTAGTATTTTTGTTGCTAAAATACCTAATATTTACTGGTTTATTGATAGTAATTTTGTACGGAAAACGCCCGTTCAGAAATAGGTTTCCGCCATGGCGTACTCCATGGCGTCGGTTACTCCGTAAAATCTCTCCGTTGGCGGGGGATATATGACAATATTTACGGGTCATACGTGAATAAACCAGGCCCCTCCCCTGAGACAGCGTGTTTTGTACCCCTTGGGAACTTGGTGCAACCACAGACGACGGCCATTGTAGGTGCTAGGGATTGGTCAACGCGCCCCTCTCCCGGGCCTACGGAAACCAACTTTTTCCTTTCTTAAGGATGTTGCTTCATCAATGGATCAAAATGAAGCATCAATTGGAATATTTTTAGCTCTCGCCAAAAATTTTGATCTTCTCGACCATAACATCTTGCTCTCAAAATTACCTTCATATGAAATTCGTGGTATTGCTCTACCTTCAACATCGATCTCAAAGAGTAGATATATCGTACTAACACATTTACTTATCTTTTCAAGTTTTGCCAATTGAGCATGGGGTCCCACAAGGTTCGATCTTAAGTCCTATCCACTTTCTGTTATCGTAAACAATATGTCTTCGTCTATTAAAAATGGAAGAATAGTTCTGTTTACCTATGACACGAATGTTCTTTGCAAAAACGAAACAATAAATAGTACGATTTCAGAAGTTTTAAGTTTGTTTTGTGATAGCAAAGTAATAGTTAAGTAGTTTCAATGCACTTTTGCATTTCAAATCAGTAATCGATTGCTTCATTTAAAACGAACCAAATGAAATTAACCGATGTTTAAGGTATCAACATTTCTAGGTCTCTTAATTCAGGCAAACCTCAAATGGAATGTACATTTAAGAGAATTAAACACTAAATTAAGTTAATTGTGCTAAACATTAAGAATTCTTTAAATTCTGTCAGCTTTCTTGCGGCTCGTTGTGTGTATTTTGCTAATGTAGTACATTCCCGCCTGAGATATTGCATAATATTCTGGGAAAGCGCACCCTTCAGTACCCAGACCTATGGAATGCAAAAGAAAATTATTCGAATAATGCAAAAATGCCGTAAACGTGATCCCTATTTATTTATTCGTGTCAGGAGCATCATACATAAGTCATTACAAAAGAATGACACAAAAAAAGAAAAAATATGAAGTATAAAATGTTCGTACATTCATACTCTTTCTGACGAGTATCTGGCCACATCTAAAGCATTAGTAGTAGCCGTAGCTAGGTCCTTCATTGTACACGTCCTTTTGCTCACCATACAGGTCATGAAATGGTCATTTGACTGTTCCTCACCGCACTCACACACCGTAGGCCCAGATGTGTAGCCCCACTTCATATTAGATTTGCTTCTCGTGACTCCTGATCGCAGTCTGTTCAGTGACTTCCAGGTTCTCCAGTCTAAATCTCCACCCGGAAGAAGTTCTTCTGCCGGCTCCATCCAGTGCTTAAGATGACAGAGTCTTTGTTACCATTTTTTCAAACATGTTCCTTCTTTGAGTGAGGTCCATAGTTTCGTGCAGCAAGCTTTTGGGAGCTTTGAGTCTTTGTTTAGCTGGTTGGTATCCATATAGAGGATGACACGCCGAAGTGACAGCCTTCCTCTTCTCTCTATAGGCTGCAATCTCACGTCTGATGTCTGGTGGGGCGATGGTAGAAAGAAGATGCAGTTTCTCGATATGTGTGGGTCTCAGGAATCCAGTGACAATACATGTGTCGGAAACAGCTGTATTTACGTGTTTGGCGTGATGGGATTTGTATCAAACAGGGCAGACATATTCGATGGCCGAATAGTAGAGTGTTAAGGTCGAAATTCTTACACGTGATACCTGTAAGTCTCTTTTCATGGAGTTTGAAATCTTACCATTGCCTTGCCTATTTATTTACAAATCTGTAACAATTGTCACAACTGACTTCCATAACGTTGGGAACATATTTTCATGTAATGATGATATTTATAATTAAAACACACGTCGTAGAAACCATGTTCATCCAGTTTCTGTATCAACAGTTCACTTCAAGAAATCCACATAAAATACATGTACCTTACATTACAACGCATTGCCAAACAATTAATATCGATTCAAAAAGGGTATAGCCGAATAAGGCGATGAAATGTGCTTCCAAATCAAATCGATTATCGCGATGTTTATATGAAAGAGAATACAAAATTACGTAGATTCACAAAAAAACAACTTCCTAGGGCAATCTGTTGCAGAGATACAGCGAAAAACGTGTTTTGCATGTTTTATTCTTTCTAAGCTTCTATTGCGTGTATCGGACTGAAAAAAAATGTAGTGACAGGGAAATATAGTTGAATTTGAAAGTATTTTTGTCAACGAATTTTGACGCAAAATACATATAGAAAAAACAACTTGAAATTGATTTTCAACATGATAACGTTGGAGTGCTGTTTCAATTCCCCCCTAAAATGAGACTTATAACATTCTATAACATATATTTTTTCAGATTTTTAAACAATGTGGGCGGTAGTGAAAAAATAAATTGAAAAAAATCATTTATCAATTTAAAAATTTGAAATTCGCGCCAAAATGTGATTGGAAAAACATGTTTCAGCAATGTTTATCCAGTTATACAGTTTATATTAAAATTATTGAAAGGTCTCACTTACCAGGATGATTTTGAACCTTTTGCTGACATTTTTTTAATGTGGAAAGTATTTATTTTATAGAAATCAGTATACACTCTAATGGAAATAAAATCATCAGACCCCTTTTGTTTTTAGATTTATCTATTACTTCTAATATAAATCAAATTACTCGGCTTTAGATATATTAATCATTTATGTTTATAATATAAATCAAAGTACTTAGTTATAGATAGATTAATAATTAAGAATTAGACAATTAATCCTTGTCACTTTCTTCGATAAATGGGATCACGCATTTGTTTATGAAGACAGTACTGATTTTTTTCCCATATTTCTATTTAAATACCTCTTAACTATTTTCGCCAAGTAACGAGTGTGTGTCAAGTGTGTGTGTAAATGATCGCAGCTAGTGAGAGCAGCGTCCCAGGGTGCCACTTCCGTTCGCAAGTTGGCAATATCGTTTCCCTTCCGATATTCCCAAGGTGGAAAGAGATGGGTTCACCGATTTTTGCTCGATTTGCACAGCACATGTTTCCGTCATGAACCATGTGACCACTTTGTTTGAAAAGCGAGACCAGACGTCGGCTGCCATGTTTCATGGAGAGCAAGAAGTGTTGAGAAACATTTTTTAAGTCGCATAAATGGACAGTTTTCAACGGTGACCGAGCAAAATAACACGATGAAAGGGTTATGGAAATTAAAGATGTAATATTTAAAAAAGTGACTATCTGTTTCTGTTTCAATGACTTGTAACTGTGATAATTTTGACACTGAAAATCCATGTTAATATCTTCATGCACACTGGTTCCTGAAGCTCATTGGCTGAAGTCGGATGCGCAAGAGGCCACCCACCTCTATCCACCAAGGATATTCCGATTGAGTTTGATACATAATGGATGTAACACCTAAAAGATTGCGAGTTCATGTATCGTGTTTAAATATCAGTTAAACCGTTTTTTTCAATCATCTTTAGGCGCGAATTTCAAATTTTAAACTGAAAAAAAATGGTTTTAATTTTTTTCACTACCGTTCACATTGTTTAAAAATCTGAAAAAATATATATTTTAGAATGTTATAAGACTCATTTTAGGGAGATCAATTGAGACAGTACTCCAATGTTATCATGTTGAAAATCAATTTCAAGTTTGTTTTTTTCTATATGAATTTTGCGTCAAAATTCTTTGACAAAAATACTTCAATTTTTTCCCCGTCTCTGCATTTTTTTCAGCTCGATACACGCAATAGAAGCTGAGAAAAAAATAAAACATGCAAAACACGTTTCTCGTTGTATCTCTGCAACAGATTGCCCTCGGAAGCTGATTTTTTGTGAATCTACGTCATTTTGTATTCTCCTTCATATGAGCATCGCGATTATCGATTTGGTTTGGGGTAACTTTCCACCGCCTTATTCGGCTGTACTCTTCAGATAAAAGTACAATATTTTCTGCTGCATAACTGTTTTTATAGAATTAGAGATTATACTGATCTTAAAATATTGTTTATTTTAACAAAACAATTATAAATATATAATGAAATACATTTATTTTTGTTTACATTTGTTTTGTATAATTTTTAAAAATGAATTAATTTGCCTGTAACAACTAATGTACTTAAGTTTCCGGGTCAGTGACCCCCATCGCGATCAGGTTTTTGTTTTCTTGAGTTTCCCTGATCCGTGGAGCAAACACTGAGATGGCACTTTGATTTGCTTCTGGAGATAAGTGTGGCTTCACTATGCGCACGTTTTGTTGAGTTCTTCTTTTGTGCTTGTGCTTTGTTGAGCTTGTAGTGGTAGTAGAGTTGAGTGCGAGTTACTATTTTGGTAGCAACACAGACAAATTAAATCTGCAGTTTGTTTATCGTTGCTAATAGGCTTTCTATAACTCGGGAACGAAAATATCTAATTTTTCAAATGTTGCTAATCTCTAGCTTTTTTAAATTATATTATTATTATTATTATTATTATTATTATTATTATTATTATTATTATTATTGTTATATATTGTTTATCTCGTTATTCACCGAATTTTTATTTGAGTATGTGACGGATTAATAATCAAGACACAGGTCAATTCATGTTTCGTAGCAGTTTTGGAATTTTCGAACAATCCTGCATGTGTTAATGATAATCAATTTTTGCATAATTTTGTATGTACATTTTGGCATTTGAATAAGTTCTAGATTTTTATGGATGTTATTTGGTGAAACCCCTGTGCACGAAATGACCAGAGGAACAATATGAACTTTTTGGAGATGCTGTAGTGTCTTGACATCAGCTGCTACTTCTGTATACTTTGTTATTCTTTCTGCATGTGCTGTTTGAAGATTATCTGTTTGTGGAACAGTTATGTCCATCAGGAAGCCAATCTTTTGCCGTTTGTGTACAAAAGTTATGTCTGGTCTGTTATGATTATTAGTTTTATCTGTAATAATTTCTGTCATAGTACAACTTATAGTCTACAGGGCAGGTCATTTCCTGTAGGTTGGATTTCGCCGCCAGTTTTTGGTAAATAATATTTGTAATGTAATAATAATAATAATAATAATAATTATTATTATTATTATTATTATTATTATTATTATTATTATTATTATTATTATTATTATTATTATTATTTTAAAATTTGTTTTCATCTTTCAACTATTTATAGTTAAAATGTTGGGAAGCGATTCTAGTAAAAAGATATTTTGTGCACGTGATCTTCCCCCATACGTCACATACTGCAGTTTTACTGTTTTTACCAAATAAATACTAACATGCAAAACGACATGTATGAAATGTCAAGAGTTTTTTGTCGATAAACACTCTTATTGACTGTTAAAAGTTGAACGGATATTTGTGTTGTATTATTAATATAATTATGACAATCAGAATCTCACCAAATTTTACCTATTTACATGTTCTTTTTTTAAATCAAATCCGCATTTACTTTTTCCATCTGAAGGTAATAGAGAAATATTTGAAGCCATTAACAGGAATTAATAAAATAAAGTAAGCGCATGTTTTTTTACCTTTCCTTTAGCTAGATGTGGTAGAAGGAGAGCCGGAGGTATGTTTTTGTTAGAAACACTAAAATATCAAATCGGTAGTTCGTTTACTGATGCATTTGAATTTTCTAAAACTCGGGAACGAAAATGTCTAGTTTTCATACTTGGCTACTACCTCGCTTTGTTGGTACGTTTATTCAATTTTCAACTAGGAAGAGTGAAGGAGTGGGGTGGGGATGCGGGAGCTCAAGAAAACGTGTACAGATTATACTTCTCTCCCGTACGTCATACGTTTTACTGGTTTTTCATGAAATAAATCAATCAGAAAAATCAACATGAATGATCTCATGAACACGGACACGATCACATGAAATGTCCTTCAAATGTTTTCATTTTTGATTCCATCTAAAGAAACGAGACCCCGACCACTAGAGAACTTCTCTCCCACCCTTTGAAATTTTGCGCCCGTGAATGGATTGTACGTCTTTAAGTGTTAGCGATTGGCCAACGCGCCTCGATCTTGAACCGAGAGTTGTTCAAGATTGTCTGGTGTTGGACCTTGAAAAATTTCGTGTCACATTTTTTGAGTGCCAGTGAACATCAGAACAATTGCCAATTTTATTCTTTAAAAATTTGAAAATCTGTTGGATTATCTTGGTATTAAGGACGTATTCCGATACTAAATATACAATTATGTTTAGTGAACACGAACAAATAGAATAAAAGTGATTTGTACTTTTATTCTAGAGAGCATCCTTCAGGTACCCCAGCTTTGATGTAGAAGCTTTGGTATTCGGTGCTATTGATTTTTACAGAAAAAGCCCTTGTTCCAAAACGCTGCATTCAAGCGCAGGAGGTTCGAGTTGACAACGCGGCACAGGGCGGGCGGCTCCGCGAGACATTGCTGCAGACGGCATTCCAGAGTTCCCACGCTCGTGCAGGCAAGCAGTCGCCTGTCCATGCGCACGCACACGCTTTTATGCGTCAAGCAATATTAGTCGTGTTTTTCTCGTTCACAGTCGTAATTAGCGACGCCACGTCGTACAAATCAAAGTTAACAAGACTCGATGCAATTCAATTTACGTATTCAAACATTCCTTCACGTGGAAGGCGCATTAAACTCAAAACAGTGTGTTTCTTTTCGACGTGCAAAATCATGGTGCCGAGCGAACATCATTTATCAAACCACTTTAGTTGGTGAAGTTTTACAAAGTTACGCACCACAAAACAGGTGGTATATATAAAATCTGTTAGTGCATGTTTGCAATCTGTAAGGTTTTGTAAAACATTTCAACTAAATTTTCTACATTCTTAGCATCAGCAAGACACTGGTTAACAGAGGGATTGGAAATGCATGTCACACTATTGTATGTTGAACTTAAACTTTATTCTGTTAGCAATTCATGTTCATAATTTCTAATTTTAGCATGTGTCAATGAGTCATGTAATTATCAGTAAAAACAAATTATGTATATCTCATCATTTTATGTAACAATGAATTCAACGAAACTGCTAGTTAAATTTTGTTCATTAAACATCTTAAAGTATATAACTTACTCTTAATTACAATCACTCAATTTATTCCTTCCTACATGATGATAACATTCAAATTTTCATACATCTATTTTGATGAGCTACCAGAGAACCAAAGAAGTAATCAGAAATTCAGCCACAATAGCACTGTTGCTGAGGAAATCCTTTATAATATAGAAAAGTTAGGTTGTACTTCCAATTATTATGAGCTTTTCATGAAGACTATCTTGCCATACTCGTCTAGCACTTGTGAGTAGTTTGAGAGAACAGAGGTGGTACTGACTGAGCTATTGTTTCAAAAACGCTTAGTATCTGAAAGAGTATGATAATGGGAAGTGGAAAAAAGGCGGAAGCCGAAATGAACATCAGGAATAATTTTAGTTTCTACAAAGGATTTTTTGATGCGAATTAAGAAGAGGTTTTCGAAGAGTTCTGAGAAAGTAGACAGTAAGCTTATGGATCTGTATTTGGTTGGGATTCGTGAGTGATTTATTTGGTTTAAGAATGAGGATAACAAATGAATGCCTCTTAGCAGAAGAGAGTGAATTGGATATACACCTAGTTGCAGCTAACCATTTTGAATGGTGGTTAAGAAAGCAATGGATCTAATCAGGAGATGTTTTAATACAATGGGAAATTGGTCACCACCAGACTATTTTTTATTCTTTAGTGATTTTAATATTGATTGCATATTCACTGGACTGATACAATCAATGTGCCTAGGATCAGAGAAGAAAGGAAGATATATAAAAGTTTCTATTTCGTCATTGAAAGCTACCTTTGTTGACTGGATTAGAAGAGAATATTTTCAAAAAGTGGTGAGCTAGAAACGAGGTTTTCTCAAAATCAGTTATTTCTGATGTACTTGTTTTCAAAGCGATAATAGCAGTGTTAGTGTGAGATAGGGGTTTAGTTATTTATCATAGATTTTCAGAGTTAGAAGATAATTTTGGTAGTTAGGAATGTAAGCATGCAGATATTTGGTTCGCGAAAGAGTCCTGAACTTGACGGATTTTTTATTTAGAATTGCTTTGAGGGAAGACATTCGGTATTCCTGCCAATTCCTTTGTGCTTTGCGTTGTTCAGAGATTAGTTTTTGTATGTGTTTGGGAAGCACCAATTGATAGGGAATTTTTGCTTTGTAAGTTGTTGGGCATGAGGCACAGTGTATGGTAGTTTGGATGAACTAAGTGAGTTTGTTGATTGCGTTATCAATTTCGGAAGGGGCTTTATAAAATGAAGGCGGAGGTAGGTAAGAGTTGAGATGATTATTGAACATATGAGATAGAGATTAAAATGATTATTGAACCAGTTCATAGGTTCTTGCAAGAGTCTGGGTTGATAAAATATAAAGAGGGGGAGTGATTGTAGGAAACGTACTACTTTTAGGAAATCTACTACTTTTATTAGGTAGAGATCTGAATTAGATTCAGGGATACTTCCTACACTTTCACGTGGTTTTTGAATGTTGAGTCACTGGGTTTGTTGTACTAAATTAGTGGCAGATTGTGAACAAATGTTCAAGGTAGGCAAAACAGATTAATGAACATCGGCGGGACCCAGAAAAGGGGCATGAAGTTTATGCCCCACCTCTGTGATTGTTTTCTAATTTTATTCAAATTATTCTAAATAATTGACTTACTGATATCTTTATATTCCAGAGAGTTATTTCCATGGAGAACGCGAAGACGTGATTTCAAGGTATTTAAATTCTAAAAAATTATCGCGAGTGCGTATTCTTCTGGCAATGATTCAGAAATCGGATTCAATATTTTTGCCAGCCTTTAAGATTCATTGAATTACTTATATGATCTTTTGACCTTCCATGTTTTTGCTTAGCTTTTGATACATTTTTTATGTCTAAATATCCATCTCTATTCCAAATTCCTTAATTGACAGAAAAAGACATGATCAACAATGAAGTTTTGCTTTGATTTCACCACCTGTTAGCTATTTATAATACTACTCCTATTGCTACTGCTACTGTTGCTCCTGCTACAACTACTATTGCTATTACTACAACTACTACTACTACTGCTGCTACTACTGAAACTATTACTACAAGAACTACTGCTACTACTACCACTACCACTACCACTACCATTACCACTACCACTACCACTACTACCACTACTACCACTACCACCACTACCACTACTACCACCACTACCACTACTACCACTACCACTACCACTACCACTACCACTACTACCAGTACTACCAGTACTACCAGTACTACTAGTACTACTGCTGCTGCTGCTATTGCTACTGCTGCTGCTATTGCTACTGCTGCTGCTATTGCTACTGCTGCTGCTATTGCTACTACTAATCCTACTGTCATTACTACTGCTACTACTACTGCCACTACTGCTACTACTACTGCCACTACTGCTACTACTACTGCCACTACTGCTACTACTACTGCCACTACTACTATTACTACTACTACTATTACTAGAATTACTATTATTACTACTATTACTACCATTACTACTATTACTACTATTACTACCATTACTACTATTACTACCATTACTACTATTACTACCATTACTACTATTACTACTACTACCACTACTACCACCACTACCACTTTTTTCGTCGGTAGGTAAAAAATCTGCTGACAGATACCTTGGAGCCGTCTCCTTGGTTATGTGGTGATGCATTACCTGCGACTCACTAAAAAACACCTCCCGTTTGCTACGTACCTCTTAACCAGTGCGAAACTGTTGAGCACATTACTTCACACCAGCGAGGCTTCTTTATGTTGCAATACTGTCGGGTCTTCTTTCGTACTCTTCCTTTTTCGTTAGGATTATTCCTACATAGTGTTGTAAAAGTCTCCCATTTTCTTTTGAAGGCATTATTATTCTTCTCATGGTGTCCGGATTAATTTATTCTTTAATCTTATTTTTTTAGTTCTTTTCTCTCTAGGTCCCAACTCTTGCATTCAAAGAATATGTGACACACGTCATATGTGGCACTACCACAGTGGTCACATTTTTCGCTCGCATCTGATGCCGAAACTTTGCAGATATTGGTTAAAGTTTCCGTGTCCTGTTAGGGCTTTGGTCATGAAGTAGTCCACTTTGCCGTGCTCCCTGATCATCCAAGTGTTGTCCCATCACTTTTGCCATCTGTTGATTAGTCTTGCTCTTGCATTCTTCTTACAGTGTCTTTTCTTTTCGGATTCGTATATTTTCTGTCTTTCTTTTGCGAGTAGGTTGATCGGAGGGCTTCTGCAATCACGAGCACTGCACTCTTGGGTACGGTCCTCTACGTTGATGTTATTCTCAGAGCACAGGTTCTGTGCACCGCGGAGGCAGGTTTTCTGATATTCTTTGTTTCCGAAACTTTGGCCCAAACTGGTGCTGCGTACAGGAATTGTGATTGAGCCGCCAGAAGGCGTCTCTTTTTTTCTTTTCATTAGGCCTCCTGCATTAGGCATTAACTGTGAGAGATTTGCCATCGTAGCTTTGGCTTTATCCGCTTTGCCTTTTAAGAGCACGGTGAATTTTAATTTAGCGTCTAGTTCTATTCCTAAATACTTTAGTTTTTTCTCCCATTGTATTTCCTGGCCGTCAAGTTTTAGTTTTAGTATTAGTTAAACTTCCTTTCGTTCGTAACTAGCACGGCTTCTGTCTTTTCGACGGCGATTCTGAGATGTCGTTAATCTACCCAGCGCTTTATTCTCCTGAGTCCCTCGTAGATATTTACCCCTAGATAGCTTGTGGTGAGCGCGATGCTCACCATTATGGCGTCGTCCGGGAACCCCACAATGGTGGTGGTGGTCGGGAGGTCCATTTCCGGGAGTCCATTATACAGAGTATTCCAGAGCACTGGACCTATCTTTGATTCTTGTGGTGCTATACAGGTCGTCTGGTGGTCAAGATTTGAGTCTTCGTAATGTATAATTCTATTCTTAAAATAGTTGGCAATCATCCTTACCAGGTAGATCGGTGTGTTCCTCTCAGAGGGCTGTTATGATACCATCCCATCGCGCTGAGTTGAAAGCGTTTCATATCTTGAAGGCGACTAGCGCACAGAAACTTTTCTTCCCGTTCGTTCCGTCTTTTGCTCTTCTTACTAGGCTGACGACTTCAGTGATTGCGTCCACAGTTGATCGCCCTTTTTGGAAGCCGAATTACATTTCCGATAGGGTTTGCCAGTGTGACATGTGCTGGTTTAGTCTCTCAGGTATGTGGCCTTCGAGGATTCTTCCCATTGTGTCCATAAGACAGATTGGTCTGTAAGACGAGGTTCACTTATCGGTTTGTCTCCTTTCCTCAGTAGAACAAGGTTTTTCAGGTCTCGGAAAAAGGTTCCGTCGTGTAAGCACCTGTTGTAGATCTTCAACAGTAGGTCCGGTCGTTCTTTTATGGCGGTATTAATAACTTCATTGGGTATACCGTCAGATCCTGGAGATTTGCCATTCTTTAGTTGGGATCCTACTTTGGTCAGAGAGGGATGCTCCTCTATCGAGGGGTTGAGTGAGGTTTTATTCCCTTAGTGTGGGTGGGAATAAAACCTCTATTATTTATTTCACTCGTGTTGGGTCATCGAGTTCTGTAGTCCTTTGTCGGACTTTCATTTTTCTTGCGACGATCTTGTATGACAGTCCCAATGGACTATCTTCTACCTCCTTAATGAGTTGTGCCCAGTGTCGTTTGTTGCTGTTGTTTATTGCCACCTTTAGCATTATTTGTCCCATTTTAAAATGTTTTAGCGATTCATTGCCTTTTGAGCGTGTGAACCTTCTTCTCGCGTCCAGGCAGCTTCGACGGAGTTCCGCTATTTCTTCAGTCCACCAGTACCTGCCTTTCTTCCCATGTTTGGTTATTGATTTTTTTGGCGTGGTCACATTGCAGGCGTTGACAGTAGGTCTTCGTGTTTTCTTGATTAGGTCGTCTGTCGCTTCGATTAGTGGTCTCTGGGACCATCTTAGTTCATCCAGGAGCAACTCTTCAGAAAGGTGTCGATTCAGCTTGTCTATGTTTAGTTTCCTGGAGTTCCAAGCTTTTCTCTTATCTTGTTTGTTCTCCAGGGTCCTGTTACTTTTGTCGTCGTGAATTGTGTATCGGATGTATTGGTGGTCGCTTACGGTGATCGCATTTTGGACCTCCCAGTTCACAACTTGACTCGCCACTTCTTGTGATGACAAAGTTAAATCAAGTATTGAGTGGGATTCTTCCCGTCTGAAGGTCGGTTTGCTTCCCTCGTTAAGTATCACGAGGTCGTTACGAGCCACGAATTCCGAAAGGAGCTGGCCCCTCTTGTCTGTCCTGGTTTCTCCTCATTCCGGTGATTTTGCATTGACGTCTCCTGAAGTTATAACAACCTTTTGCATTTCCTGATGTTTGTTTCTAATTTTTGAGGCCCTGTATTAATTCTTCGATTGGCTTATTTGGAGAGAAGTAGACGCTGTAGAAGCGAACGCCTTTCGCTTCCACCCATACGAAGTCAGATGCCTTCTTGCAGAAATCACTGATATGTAAGTCTGGATTGCATACAGTTATCACTGACTTTTACTTTCTGTTTTCGTACCAGGTGGTGAATTTTGGTTTTCTGCATTGGTCGCTTACTTTTAGAATATCCAGACCATATTCTATGACAGACTGCACGAGGAGATTTGAGGCTTGTTTTCCTTTGCCCAGATTAATTTGCAGGACTTTCATAGTTGTTTCTGCGATCGCTTCTTGTGATTTCCACTTTGAAGGATTGGCAGTTTCTGAATCCGAGCACGTGGTTTGATTCACTTTCCCCCTCTTATTTGTAAACTATGCAATTCGAGTTTTCTCTACATTCTTTGATCTTGTGGCCTTCTTTTCAGCTTTTTCTGCATTTTAGGCACACATTCTTTCTGTCCGGGCCTGCGCGTTCCTACAAAGTTCCTTTGAGTAAGTCCAAAGCACAGATATTTGTAGCAGCGGGTTACTGTTACGTACTCTCTGATCCAGCAGCTAATCCATCCAATTATTATTTTCCCTTCTTCAATAAGTGATCTGCAGCATGTTTAGCTAGCCAAACTACTGCGGTGTTCGCACCGTTGGGATCGTTGTGCATTTTTAAGCTCACTGAGCTCGTATCAATTAATTCATTTTGTAAGGCCGCCTTTACATCGTCTTCTACCGTAATTTTGTCCACGTTTCTCAGCTCAATTACTTTTTGTTCCAGTAGTAGTAGTAGTAGTAGTAGTAGTAGTACTAGTACCATTAATAGTAGTTCTAGTAATAGTACTCGTGGCTCATTGCAAAGTCGCAAGCCTTTCACCACTGAGGTCCGGGTTCGATTCCCGTCGAATCTCATGTGAAATTGTTCCAACAAAACGAGTTTGGCTGCTTCACAAGGGCTAGTCCAACCCTTGTGAAGTGTCCTAAACCCTGCCCCTATCCTTACTCCTTCCCAATTCTGGCCGCTGGGTAGTGACGCAGGAGCGCGTAGTAGGAGGCGCGTACGCGGAGATGCTACCTGGCGGTCCTCTTGACAACTGACTGCGACGTGACGCGACCTGACAGTGATAATGGAGAATTACTCCAAAAAGCGCGCAAAGTAACGGAGGATTACTCCACAGCGCAAAGCGCTCAACGACCCGTAAGGGTCTTCGAGACGCGTTGCGTCAAAATGGACGCAACAAATTAAAAAAAAAGTGGTAGTACTAGTAGAAGTAGTAGTAGTAGTAGTACTAGTAGAAGTAGTAGTAGTACTAGTACTAGAAGCAGTAGTACTTGTAGTAGTAGGCTAGTAGTAGTAGTAGTAGTAGTAGTAGTAGTAGTAGTAGTACTTCTAGTAGTAGTACTAGTAGTAGTACTAGTAGTAGTACTTCTAGTAGTAGTACTAGTAGTAGTACTTCTAGTAGTAGTACTTCTAGTAGTAGTATTAGTAGTAGTACTAGTAGTAGTACTAGTAGTACTAGTAGTAGTACTAGTAGTACTAGTAGTAGTACTAGTAGTAATACTCGTAGTAGTAGGCTAGTAGTAGTAGTAGTAGTAGTAGTGGTAGTAATAGTAGTAGTAGGTTTTTGGGGTGAGGATACTGTGAGAAATCTCTAACAAACACCCGAAGATCCGGTGCTCTTGGGTAGAGTGAGGCTTGCACGCACTAAAAACCACGAACCTCGTAATCCTCTTCTATTTTCCGTCTCGGAACGCTTCTCGTTTCGCTGCTCGCTTCATCTTCGTTTTATGGCTTCTGTTTCTATGCCTTTTGTTCGTGTGGTCATTAGGTCATTTTCTTTTTTCCTCTTTTGTAGTAGGACTTCTCTTGCAACGTTGTTACCGCGGTCAATGGCTGCTTAGATTATATCATTCTGCTTATTAGGTTTGAAGCGCCGATTGGAGCTATTTCCGTCTCGAGTGTGGTGCGCTTTGCCTGCCACCTTTCACATTCGAAGAATGTGTGGTAAGCTTCGTCTCTGTTATGGCCACAGTGTGAGAAGTCTGCCTAGACCGTGATACCAATTCTGTGGAGGAAGCTTCGGAAACACCCATGTTCCGACAGTAATCGGGGCAAGTAGAAGTGTTTTCTCGTCAGCCACGGTTTGATATTCTTGATCAAAGTGGTTGTCCATCTTCCTCGGGTATCGTTTTCCCATCTGTGTGGTCTTCTGACTTTCTTGCTTCTTCAGTAGTTCCCTGTCTTCAGAGTTGCTGCGGAAAATGTTCTTTTCAATCGCGAGCAGGTCTATTGATATGATCCCTGCGATTACAAGGACTGCGGCTTCTGATACTGCACGATAAGAGATTGCAATTCTCATTGCCCCTCGCCTTTATACTGCCAGGATTCTTCTCCAATAGAGAGCATGTTTCATGGACGGTGCCCAGATCTCTGCCCCATACAATAGGATAGAATCTGTCACGGACATCAGGAGTTTCCTCTTGACTTGTGTTGGATCTCGGGTGTTGGTCATTATTCTGCTTAGAGCGCCTGTGGTCTTTGCTGCTTTATCTGATGCTCGTTTTATGTGCTCTCAATAGGAGAGCCTTGTGTCGAGCAATACTACCACGTACTTTATTGCCTAAGTGGCCTAGATGTCTTCTTTGAGGATTTTCATTCGTGGCATGGTATTTACTCTTTTCTTTGTTAATTAAATAATTTCTGTTTTATTAGCTGCAAGTTCTGCTAGGTCGTCAGCATATCCTACCAGGAATCTATCGTCTGGCATGTCAAGGTTGAGTAAGCCATTGTAATTAGCATTCCAGAGATCAGGTCCTAAGATCGATCCGTGAGTTGCTCCTGCCGTCATCGCTCTACTCCTGTTCCCCTGGTCTGTTTCATACATGATAACTCGGCCCTTGATGTCCTCCAATGGTTCGCCTCAAGTAGTTGGGAACTCTGAAGTTACTCAAAGCGTCCAAAATGTCTCCCCAGTTTGCCCAGTTGAAGGCATTTCGGACATCCAACGTCACTACTGTAACGTATTGTAGGGCTACAGCTAGCGACCGCCGGGGCACCACAAAGGTGCGGCGGCAGAGGATTAGATGCCAGGGGCAGGCAGGATGTGACACGCCGAGGTATTCTGAGAAATTCTAAGAGCTAGGGAAAGGGATGCCCAAAGTGCGGGACAGCGCATTTTTGCCGCGTGCCGCGCGACAAATTCTTGGAATCCATGGAAATGAATGTCCAAAAATGCCTGGCAAAGCGGCTAGTGCGGGCCGTGTGCAAAACCCAGTGACGTTTCAGGTCACGTGGGTGGTAGCTATATAAGAGCGAACGCAGAGCGCGGGGGTGGGGTTTGTTGAGCTGAGTGGGAACCCTCGTGCGAACGCACAAAAACTTGCGCCCAGGGCGGTGCGGAGCCCAGCTAGGCTCGTGCGGCAACCCATGTGTTGGGACGCCGTTGTGGACTATATCCACGGGTGACAGAGGTCGCCGGAGCTCTCTGCTGTGTGCGGGAGGCTCACTGAGGAGTGGCGCGAGCCACGAGTCAGTCATTTCATTTTTAAGGATCGCTCCTGCGATCAGGGAAGTAAACATCTACCAGAGCTGAGTAACTTAAATTATTACTGTACATATTGTGAATAAACCTGTACATATTTATCATTGAAGCTCGTGTCTGTGATTACTGTGTATTCCCACGACGTCACACTACCATGCAGAATGGCCTTTTACGGTGGTTACCCTCTTGAGTTCGTCCCACTGCTGCTACAATTTCTAGGATGGCGTCTACTGTGGATTTGCCCTTTCGGAAGCCGAACTGCTTTTCTGATAAGCCACCTGCGTATTCTATGGCTGCTTGAATGCGGGGTTTAAGCATCTTCTCAAACAGGGTGCCCACCGTACCCAGCTCGCAGAGCGGCCTATAGGACGACGGAGCTGTTGCGTCTCCTTTGCCCTTGCTGATCAGGGCCACTCGGGTCCTCTTCCATCTCGCACAGAACCTGCCTTCTCTCAAGCACATATCATGGATGTTGAGAAGCAGCTATGAGTGTGTTATTGCAATTGCTTTCAGGACCTTCCCTGGATTCCATTCGGGCCCGGGGCTTTCTTGCTGCTCATCGAGGTCACAGCCGTTGTTAGGTCCAGAGTGGTGAAGTATGGAACTTCCTCCCCAACTACCGCAAGCACTTCATCAGATATTTTCGGGTGCACAGGAAAGAGGCGGCAACTATTTTGTCCATCATTTTGCTTCTAGTATATTCGTCGGGGATATGTCTCCTAGTCTGTTGGTGATGAGTTTGTACCCACGGGTCTTTGTTGACGTCTTGGGTAAGTCAGTTCCTCCACTTCGTTGCCTTTCTTAACGCAAGGTGCTGCGCAGTTCTTTCTTAGCGTCCTTGTAGGCAGTTCTTCTTTCCTCAAAATCGTTTGAGTCCCTCCTGGTTCTTAGGGCTCTGCGTATAAGGCGGATGAATTCCTTTCTGAGGCCCGCTATTTCTTCGTTCCACCAATAGGCGGGCTGTTGGGTAGGCACAAATCTCTTCCTGGGCATCGCTGCCTCGCATGCCTGCATGATGAGGTCCATCGTCAGGTCTACCACGTCCTCACTATTGAAGGTGTGATGTCTTTTTTCTTCAAACGCTTCCTGTCCGCATTCAATCGTCGAAGTGAGTTTGGTCTTATCTATTTTGTTCACGTTCCATCTAGTCGTGCTCCGTCGTCTTTGGATCGTCTGAGTTTTCTTGACGCTGAACGTGATGTACCGGTGGTCGCTTGCGGTGTAGTCCTTTGCGACCTCCCAGTCGCTAATTAGCGCCGCTAGGCGTTCGGTTGCAAGGGTGATGTCCGGTATCGTCCCAGCATAACCAGGTGTACTGAAAGTGGGCGTGTCACCTTCATTTGGTATGACTAGATTGAGTCCTGCCGCCATTTCTAGAATGAACTTCCCCATTTTATCAGTGTATGCCACCCCCTATTCAAGAGCTTTGCCATTAAAATCTCCTGCTACAAGGACTTCTCCACTCATATTTTTCACGCAATATCCACTCATATTTTTCAGCAAGATTTTAGCTGCCAAAGTTTCCTAGAAGCATTTTAAAAAAATAATAAACTTACGTGTTTTTTGGCCATGTTTTTCCTCTCCAAACAGGCCAATGTACATCCCTGGAACACGATACGTCTCAAGGTCGGCCGCGCGGCAGTGTCTCACCCCAGCCGCCACGTGAATCGCTCCGAGGGCAGGAAACGAGAGCTTTCGTCGCCTCAGCCCGAACGTTTGCAGATGCTTGCTGTAGTGTCTTGCGAATGAACACGACAGTATTGTCCACATCACATTCATTTGAAAATTAAAATTTCATTCATTGTATGTTTCACAAAAATGTGACTGAATAATGCAGGGATTTAAACATATATTTTTGTTGCACCGCGCACATATAATAAATGATTCGCATAAATCAATTGCACATAATGGTTCTTTGATGTGGTAGCAGTATTGTGGAGGTGTCACAAAGGATGCAGGTTTTTCATCGACATATTGAGCGGCGTACCATGCATATCAAATGAGGTTCCTAAATATTGGGGATAAAAATTGGTAATGGATGAATGATTGTAATTTTAAGATACTATCCCTTTGGTAGACGTGAAAATCTGCTCACCGCTAAACGATTATTTTCTCTGTAATTTTGCGATAAAGGGATATCCATTGTCGGAAGAACTCTTTACCCAAAGGATGTATTAGACGTAGTTCCAGCCGGAATTTTCAGAATTTGTATATATGTTGCAATTTGATTGTGAGCATCCAAACTTTCAATATTACTGTGGTCAGACCACGAGTCTAACAAAAGAAGAGATGTTTTCTCGCATGAAGGGAAAACAACATTCTTGATAAAGAACGTGACATTTCTTTTTCCCATTTTCCCGGATGCGGAAAAATTCTATTGCGAGATTTTCGGTGCTGAACATTGAGCTTCTCACTCGCGGCCCGCATTCTCCGTTTGCTTCCTGCAGACATACAGGAAGACAGAAATGACAGAAGTGTCTCAACCAAACTTACAACAGGCAATATTGAAGAATGGGTTAAAGTAGACAGAGATTGGACAAATGATTCCGAGAGTTTTTCACCTACGAAAGACAGTATTCGTTTTGCACGCATTTCTTTTTCAAATCCAGATTGATCGGCATTGCAAACAGCTATTTCAGGATACACTGATATCTTAATTTTTGCCACAGTCAGAAAGTCCGTAATAATTTTTTGGGAAGTAATTTCTCTCTCCAGATGCTTTTTAGAAGTGAATTTCGTAATTTTTCTAGATCCAATTCTATTTGTTTGTTTAAAACCGGTAATCCAACTAGCAGATGCATTGAACCTTGTTAGTCCCATTTCAGAAGGGAAGTCAATTGCCCACGATCGCAGCTGGTTGTCGCATATACTGAACCCATTCTCTCTGGCTTCAGTAAAACAGTTCAGGAATTTGCTACTCAACGAACTTATTTTTTCGTTTTGAATTTCGGTTACGTTTCCATCTGTTTAATTCCCGTTTTGATTTAACAAAGCGGAAGTTCTTTTGTACGAACTTAAACGACGGCGTTTCTTTCCGCCCTCGTTCATCCAGTAGGCAACTGTTTCCTTCCTCTTCGCCAAAGAAATTGGGACATTCGGCTTCTTCGGAGATGGATGATACTCCGAACCACTTTCACCTCTTTCATTCGTCATTTCGTTTTGGATATTTTCTTTCATTTTCGATAAAGTCGAGGGTATCAATTATTTCTACTGCAGCAGTTTCTTCCCTTGAATGTTTATCCAAAATATTGACAATGGTGTCGCACATTATGTAATTTTCACGACGAATTGATGAAGAAGGCAATTTTCTATCTTCATACACTTGCAAGGCATGACGCAACACGTTCACAGGGTTCCACATAGCGCTAAAGTTTGTAACACACTCACTGCGGCCGTTCCAGAGAAAAGTCTCCCAATCACTTTTCTGTTTGTGTATTTCGCGCTATACTGACGATCATTTCAGTCGTCCGCAAAGAGGAGGGGGACCCCGACCCTCGACCCTCGGCCTACGGTGGCGAGCCGAGCCGAGCCGAGGCGAGGCGAGGCGAGGCGAGGTGCGGCGCGGAGGGCATTGTTTCACACAGCGCTGACGCATCC
>BLKR01016329.1:0-30964 GCA_011170035.1 Teleogryllus occipitalis | reverse complement strand
TTGTAAAGATTAATGACGAAAATGAGAGAAAAACCATAAGCTCAGAACGTCAGCATTTCATTACAATTCATTCAACGCTTCGGTCAGCAGCAAATGTATGGCTTTCTTCAGGAGAAAATACATACATGCTATAACACGATACTGACCTTAAAATACATAATGATAAAATGATATATACATATGATACAAAGTAATTTAAATTTAGACATATAGTATTAATATTTTATAAAATCTAAATGTAATGGGAGGTCCACGTATATCTGTGAAAATGAGAGAAGGCTATTTGTCTGTGTGAAAGTATTAAGTATTGGCATCAGATAAAAAGTGATAATCTTACGTAGGTTTGTATTCAGTTAATGATGGACGATTGAGATACATCAGGTATCTCAAAAATAGTTTAAAATTATTACATTTTTACATTAGTCAAAACAAAACGTGGATGCTGATAGTCGAATTTCTGGATTTATGAATGATCGAAGCTGAAATTTAAATAAATAAAAGAAAATCAGGTTAGTTACACCATTTTTAGCTCAAGAACAGCAGGATCAATTTTAATTATCTCTCATTTTTTGGATTCATCTCCCACCCCAAATAGCAGAATCACTATTAAAATATCGGAAACATTCAAGAAAAAAATATGGCCCTGTAAAACAAATTATTAACGCTGTAGAACAAATTATTCGTGTCAAATGCAATCCCAACACTCGGCTTTTGAATCTACATCGTTAAATAAATCTTATATGAAGTGTTCTATGGCATTAAGAACTAAAATTTTGAGGCCGGAGGCTTCAAAGAAATGTTTGTCTCATCGTAATCTACAGGATGAAATCTTTTTGAATGTTCTATTAATTTTTTGCTGATCCGACGTTTCTCAATATTACTCCACCTCAGAGACGTGCAAAATCTGCAACTAATGTGAATGAGAGGGACATAGAGGGAGAGATAGACACACAGTCAGACAGACTGAGACAGGGACAGAGAGAGACAAGGAGAGAGAGACGGAAAGAGAGACATCGAGAGTGAGAGAAAGAAAGGTAGAGATGGAGAGTGAGAGAAATAAAGGTAGAGATGGAGAGTGAGAGAAAGAAAGATAGAGACGAAAAGATAAAGAGAAGGGAAGGAGTAAGAGGGAGATGAAGGGCAGAAGAACGTCTGCCGGGTTCTGCTAGTTTGATTAATATTTTTTAAAGAGAAATATTTCATTCCTTTTTACTTTCTCGTATAAAAGTAATAGATAGATAAAGTTAAGTAATGCTGCGGCAAAGCAGACATTTTTTGACAGAAAAACTTGTATTGTAGGCCCCTGACACAGCAAAAGTGGATACATTTTTTTCAAATATGTAGCAAATTTCTTCCTCAAACTCATTTTCTTGTCATCCACGATTTGTAGGTCCTAGATAGCGAGAAACAGGTTTACGGCAAAACGTTCATCCGTCCGTCCTGATTATTACTAGTAACTCTGAATTTTTGAAAATTATAAGTTTGATTTTTCCGGCATTTTACAACATTGTACAGTGTTGAAGATAGCGACTTTTTCTTCTAATAAAACGTTCTCCACAATATGTTCTTTATTTAATGTTATGTATATTCTTTGCAAACTTTAATAGTTTTTGTGTAATTTTGGATGAAATATTGGCAATACTAAAATATTAAAACCAAGCTTTTCTGAAAAAACGTTTCCATATATCTTCTTTAAACGTTTTGTAAGGATAATAGTAAACTCACTATAATAGATGGTAAAACGCCGTTTTGTTGTATTCTTTAATTTTTTCTAAAATTACATAAATGTATTTTTATATCACGAGATTCATACAGTAAACCCTAATTAAGACGAATTCCAAGGGACTGAGATAATCGGAGTTCGTGTTATAAAAATTCGTGTTATCCTATTATTATAAATGTCTGTATTATCGTAATCACTTACCGGGACCGAAGGTTTGTTCGTGTTACGGCGGAATTCGTGTTAAGCGAGTTTGGGCTAATGGAGATTTACTGTATTTACATTACCGAAGATTAGTGTGCAGTATTGCGGTTGTGAGTAAAAGGGCTTTTTTATAAAGTTTCCCGGACACTTAGTACTTTTCTGTGAAAATGAGATGAAAATTGTGCAGTTTCCGATGATAAATTGCCGTTTTCTCTTAAACGAGTTCAAATTTTTATACAAATATTTGTTTAAAAACAGTTTTTCCAGTCTAAAATATTTTTAAGGTCATATTTAAATTTCACCATTAGGGAATCGAAAAATTGATAAGATATGAAACTATGTTATTTAAGGGCCTAAAGATGGCAGCTGAGTGTGGGACAAAACCAAAAAGATGGTCCAGGTTAAAGAAGTGAGGAAACCAACTAATGTGAGAATGTCCGTGTCACTCTGTAGCACCACTAGTTATTTGTTTGAAATTAACTACATATGTGATTGGAAATCTTTCTAATGAACATTTTATTATTTAGAGACCCAAAATAGTTAGTACCGGAAGCAATAGTTCATGCATTTGCGAGTCTGTAACTGCGGTCTTGCGGATACCTAGAGTCCTACGTTTGAGTCTCGCAGTGGCGCAAAAAACTAATCTGCTGACACTTCTAGTAGGTTCCTTTGAGAGATTAGTGAAAATAATTTATTTTGGCTGCAAATTAAACGTCTCAATAACAGTACCCTATTCAGATTTTGATAAAAGAAGCGTCACGCAAAATGCTTGCAATCGAGATTAATTTTTTGAGGACTTATGGTAGCAATAAGGCTTAAAAATCAATACTTAATGAAAATATAGAGAGAGACATCTTAATGCAGTAGTTGCCAGTATTGCTAGTAATGACTTAATGCATTTATTTTTGAAAAGTCCCACGCACTAGTACATTTTGCAATCCAGAGATACTGTGAAATATATTTGATTTAGAAAATTTGTATCATCTCATCAACATAGTAGACGTTCCTAACTTCTAAATCGATACTGGGGAACGCATTCCTCGACGATGAGAAGTTATTAAAAATTCTTTAAAAATTCCTCGATTTTTTAATGTGTACACATACCATTATTTATGCGACCCCGCCTTCAAACTTCACTGCAATTTTATATTTTGCCAACTATATGTTTAACAATAATTAAGAATATTACTGCATATCAATAAAGATCAAAGAACAATGGGAATCGCACTTAGTTCGCAAATTAGTATAAAAGAAGACCACTACTTCTTAGGGAAAAGCCACACTTTTTATAATATTCAACCTAAATTTGAAACTGTTAAAAAGTATCATCGTTCAACCAGCATTCCAGAGCATTTTGAATTTTGGTTCAATGGTTATTTAATATACTTATTGTGAATCTATAATAAATTCTTCAACGTACTGTAGAAGAAATCATTGCATCAGCAATTTTGTAAGGTCAGATACAATCTATTGTTGATAACCAGTACTTTAGATGATTACAGTATAAAAATAAAACATTTATACGACCGTAATGAAAAACATATTCACATTATTTGTGCATTATACACTGATAAATACTAAAAACTGTATCATTTTAACGATTTTTTAGTGAATGAAAACCATGATTTGTTCTTTAACTTTTAAATGAAATAAAATTAGATTGATCTGCTTACATTCTTGGCTTCGGTCCAGTGAACATAAAATTGTATTTCTTCTGATAAATACGTTATCCATACATTAATTCAGTGCTTGTCAGCTGTACTTGAAAGTAGAAAATGAAATTTAACTTAAAAAAATGTCGAACGGAACACTTGTGAATGGAAATCAACTGTTAAATTTTATTTCACGAATATTAAAAAGGAGAGTGCAATGATAGAATATAATGTTTTCGGTCTCCCTTATTGTATTATAGAAACATATGTTCATGTTTCGAGAGACTTCAAGTAATTAGTTAAGATAAGTAAATATAACCATAAAATTGAAGTTTTCAGGAAGACAAAACTTTTATTGACTTAAAAAAATGCAGCGAACCACACATACATGATACTGTGACCACAATCCTTTCAGAAACTTTAACAGGTTTACACTAATATGTTGATGGCTAATAAATGATTTATCATTTACAATACGTAGGCTGATAGAAGTGATGATAAAATCAACCTACAAGAATTGACTCAACAGTGATAAGAAATAATTTTAAATACTTTGAATTGTACTGGATTTTGACGAAATATAAAAATCAATTTAAGATACTGTTTTGTACCTTTTATAACTTAAAAATTGTAATGTTTAGTTAAATTTTTCAACATTAGGTTTAGAAACTTCTAAAAGTCGTGAAAACCAGTATGTCAGGTGAGACTTTGTACTTTTAGCAATAGTCTAGTTATTCACTAGACTTCAAATCACAATTACAAAAATCATAGAAAATACTATGTTAATAGTTTAAACAGTTTCTAATGAGTGGAATATGTTGAACAGCGCAATAGTCGATTAAGAAATTGAATGTTGCAATGTTTGACGTCATATAATATATCAGTTCAAAACTGAACTCAACAAAAGGTTTTTTAATCATTTTTTTAAAACACATTTAACCTGAATACAAGAGAATAAGGCATTCAATTATTTATGCATTTGGTAAGAAGAAACATTAAACGGAGGTACATAAAGGTTACATTCCTTGAATATCTTTATTAACCGACGTTGTCCACTATTTCCAAAAACTATACTTTTACTCTATAAAAGTATAGAGCTTCAAAACGAAATCAAACTATGACGAAAATAGAGCTCTTATATATTTCGATGTTCTTCGACAAACAGAAGAAAGAAACAATATTGGCACAGAATGCACGATTGTGTACAGTGAAGAGTAATGACTGTGTATTTTTAGGATTGGATTCTGTTTTACCCGTGCCAGTTTTTTCTTTAGCAGCAGTAATTCGTTGAAATTCTCTAGTCAGCGTGTTCAATCATGTTATTGCATTACAAATTCTGGGAAATAATACTTTCCCTAGAGTGATTCGTAATTTCAGCAAGATGATTTATATCTTGGACAAGCTGAAGCATTTGCAATAGACTGGAGGAATATTATCCTAGTACATTTAGTGATGAAAATGCTCTTTTGAACGTGTTAGTAATAGATGTACATATTACATGCAAGCAAGTTAAATTTATTATGAAATAGATCGATTTACTAATCATTGAAAATAGGTGGAAATATAGTTGGTGCAGCGTATGATAGTCCAGAGTTTGCTACTAAATCTCATGTTTTATTGTTTATATTACATAAAATCCTCTCCTACATTATTTCGGTAGTATAGATGAATTTTGCGCACACGCAACCGATCTTCTCTAAAGAAAAAGAACTTCACGGAGACGTGACGATTTGAACTTTGACTTTTAAAATATGAAGGATTTGTTGAAAAATGAATCTAAATATTCATGTCAAATGCATTATCCCACTCACGGGAAGCATTATTAAAATCTAGTTAGTTGAATAACTCCTAGACAAAGTGATCTAGGGCCTTAAAATCGGGAAGTTTGAAATCTAAGGCCACAAAGAAATGTTCATCGCGCCGTAATCTACAGAACGAGAACTTCTTGGACATTCTATTACATTTTGCTGGTCCGGCACTTTTCGGTTCTATCCCACCAGTTCAGCGACGTGCCGAATCTACAACTGTATGTGAAATGAAACTAATTACTTGATACTCTGGGCGATTAAATTGCACAGGTGTATCTCTCAGTTCGGTAATAAAGTTAAATAATATTCCAAAGAGTAGGGTTGGGCTTGTATTTTCGCATGGACAACTTTAAGGAGCGTTCTCGAGAGTAAACAGCTTTTCTAATATTTTTGTGACTATCAAGGAAAGCGAAAAGATAAATGTCAAAGAAAATTGTATAATTACTTCAAATATTTATGTGTTGTGAATTGTTCTCCAAAAACATGTCTATATTACTGAATAAACCTTTATTCACAATGTTTTTCAAAAATCAATTTCATTCTTCTTTATTTGCATTTTAAATTATACAATTACATTGGAAGTTACCTTTGTAAGTTTTTTAAACAAATAAACACGTTTCGTTAACAAATTCCCCTCTTAATATGGAAAAGGAAAGATAGGAAAAAGGGTGGAATTTAACATGCGAGAGTTCTCGCACGGGCACTCTAGTATAAATTATTATACTTAAATTATAAAACTCATGTCATATTTTAGAGCATTTTTGCCTGCCTATATTTGGCAAATTAAATGCCTTAACATCCGGGCTCTAGTTGCATCAATGTGTATTATTTAATGGTTTAGATAGCAAATTACTTACTGCTTTCACAGAGATTTGAATAGTATTTTATGATGAATTACTGGTTATTATTATAATTATTATTATTATTATTATTATTATTATTATTATTATTATTATTATTATTATTATTATTATTATTATTATTATTAATTGAATAAAAAATATTTAAAATTAGGAATGGAAGGTAAATGAATTTATTTAAATAGAAATTGCTAATGCCAAATATAAGAATTAATTATATTTAATATAAAATAATTACAAATAAAATAATATAAAATGAATCAGTATAATGAAAAAACAAAATTACTACTGAAAACATACAGAAACACAACCAAGAACCTCACCGGAGCACAGCGCACGCCAAGACCGTGCAAAACGAAACACACGATAAGCAGTATTAAATTATAGACTGTATCGCTGTCTAGTTGTTTCATCTCGAAATTCGTACACAATCTATGTTTATAGATTCCATACATTTGCTTTGTGCAACGGTGCATAACCTATGGAACCTATAAATTTTATTTTTCTAATTTGGTTAGGTAAAGCCAAAGATTATGCCAGTTTCGTAATGAAGTACTTTACCGCCCTGGTGTGGTAATCAACGTCATTACTACACTAGAGCGGTAAAGTAATGGCGTTTTTCCCACTCTTCTTTTGAAAATATTTTGGACTTCGTCTTGTATCCTACTCTTTTCCTCTTTAAAAACGCTAATAACTGAATGAACTTTCTGATGTCAATGTTTTCGTGACTGTCCGGTATATAATGATGATGATGTAAGTCCGTAGAATCCCTAAAAGGGCAAGGGCTTCCTGCCACGCTACATTACCACGATTTCGTTATGATAAATTGATGTATTTGGCCTGAAAAATTTATTTACCTGTTTCTTTAAATTATTTTATTTTTTTTGTTGTTTATCGTTTTGAATTAATAATAGTTTAGTTTATTGAGACATTTTAAGAAGTAAGTTAATAGAATAGTGAATTCTATCTTTTGTTTTCAAAACAAATGCTTTAAGCTTATTAACTTAATTTGTTAAATGGTCTCATAATTTTGAGGTTATAGGATTAATTAAGAAGTATATAAAGTATAGGAAGGTTAGGATCTGTCCTGTTAAGATGTAAGGTTCTTCAACTGGTCGTGCTCCAATTCAGGTTAATAATATGACAATTGATGTGTAAGATCAAAATAAGAATTGGTTAAATGGGTAGAATTGTATTCTACGAAATTTGTTGTTGGAAGTGAAAGGTAGAATAAATAAAATGGCGATGGATGCCACAAGGGCTATAACTCCTCCTAGTTTATTAGGGATTGATCGTAAAATTGCATATGCAAATAAGAAGTATCATTCGGGTTGAATGTGTACGGGGGTCACCAGTGGGTTGGCTGGAATAAAATTGTCAGGGTCTCCTAATAGATTTTCACTAATCAGTATCATCTTACAAGGGTTAGTTTGTTCTTTTGATTTGTTTACGAAACAATTGAATAGTTGTAATTTGTTATTAAGAATAGGCAGTCTGAATTTCCTCAGACTCGCTGAAAAGTACAAAACAGAGGAAGAAGTAATTCATTTCTTCAAGGAAATAGGAACAATACTTGATCCAAGGGTAAGTGATCACGGTGATGATAAAACACTAAAATGGGTAGTAAAACATAGCAACAAGGTGCAATGTCGAACTCGTGCAATGCTAGATTCTTATTTAAATGAATTCGTGTGTTGCTGACGAGAAACCAAGGAAATGATTTACTAAATGAAATATTCAACACTATTACTGAATTTTGACGTCCGCTATTATCGAAGCAGTAATTAGTGAGTTTTTATATAAAATTTTTAGAAGTATTAAAGTAGTAGTCGAACCTTTATGATGGCCACCAGATTTACTGCTCCTTTATTGCTCGTGAATTGAGTCGAGGCCTGTCGCGAATTATGAATTTGGAAATGCGTTACTAAAGTGTTTTTTGTATTAGAAAAAATATTAATTGTTCGTGGAAAAGTTTCATGATACGTTTTTCTCATTGTGTAGGCGTGAAATTGCGTCTTTTTGTTGTGGAATTGCGTGTTTTTTTTCTCACTGTAAGTCTTTTAAATTGGTTTGTAGTGTCTACCGAGAGGAACAATTTCTACAACACATCGTAAAAATATATAATGCGAATCTATTGGTGAGATTTTTTAAATATCAATTTATTTACTATACCCTTTAAAAGAAATTCTCTTAAAAGAGAGTGCTCCATTCAAAATAAATTCTGTTAAAAGTGAAGTGCGCGCGTTAGCACGGTTGCGGACCACTTGGTGTCAACATTCGTTGGTTATAAAATTGCTTTGGCAATAAAATTAGATATCTAGCGGGAAAAATACAATCGCTGGATCAAAGAAATAGTGTCTACCATAAACGTCCGATATACGAACTCGTAATATAAAAATAGACGTATTGTGGATTAGCCGGGATTTCGGAGCGCCAGTCGACAATAGAGTACTAATAAATTAATAATTTAGTAATAGAATTACTATTAAATTGTCATAGTACCAACCAATAATAATAATTGCAATGATTTTTGTGCAAGACTAATGTTTAAATATATCGCGTAAATGTTGATTGACTTGTAACATAACGTTCATCTGTTCTCATTGTAGAGAACCGATTCCTTGAGGGTGAACGAAATGTTTCGTGTCAAAGGAACTTAAACTTTCGCCTAGTGAACTGGTATACGTATAACGGAAAAGGTTCCAGAAATATATGCGCTCATGTCGAAAAGTATACGTCAAGTGTGTTTCAGTTGTTCTTCTTGTTAAGAACAGTGTCGCCACTTATGGGAGAAAGAAATTGAATAATTGAAGGTGCCGAACGAAATTTAACATTAAATATAACAAATGTTTACAAAGTGGATAAAATGTAGTATGATATTCGTGTCGTACCATCTGATTACAATACTCAATTGGTTACCAAACTCGGCCTAACAGCCTCGTTTGGCAAATTTTCCAATTTCGTGTTGTAATCAGATGCTTTACGAAACTTATATCGTAAATAACTATGAATTCATTGCTATGGAACCCATATGGCAAGTTTAACGCAACCGGCCCTAAGAGATACACACAACAAACAATACAAACGAAGCCATTAACCCTAAAGTTTGGTCCAGTAAAAGAGTTCATGGGAAAACGGTTTTTATGAGAATTCAAGTGGACTATTCACAACTGTGGAAGATAAAATGTACTTTATTTAAGAAAAAACAAATACAATATATTAGTAGAGTGCATGTTGATTTTATTCTAATTGGAAATGATAATTTATATATAAACAATATTTTGAATATTTCCACACTGCTAGTCGCACTTGGAAAAAAAGTATTTAGTTTGGTGTTTACATTTTCTTGTATTTTTTAATTGTAATTCTTATTCTTCAGAAATGTCATTTTCTGGCAATGAAAATTGACGTGAAACTTCTCCGTATTTTTTATGTTTGAAATGTTACTTAGTGATAACACATCATTTTAGTGCAAAGATTTATCACCTGTTTCGTACGTTGCATGTGGATGGAATATATGGAAAGCTTTATGCAATCGGCCTTAAGAGATGCACACAAATCCATTTAACTACTAAAAAAATTAAAACAAATATAAAATTAAAAAGGATATTTCCAGAGTCTAATAACAGAGTCCGGTAGCTCTGTGCTTTTTCCCTGTGCTGAAAATGGGCCCTACTGACAGATGTAGCATCACTAGCGCTTCAAATAGTTAGTAAGCTGGTCATGCCGTCGTACTATAGCTCATGGATGCTAGAATAAGAATTTTACGTCGTAATTATATTAATTTGGAAACATAAAAACACATTCTAGTCAAATTATATCATTTGCTGTTATTAACGAAAGCTTAATAGTTTAAAAAACTAAGAACATCATCTAATATCCTGTAGAATTTCCTCGAAAGTTGGCAGAGCGAGATCTGATACTTGACGTTTCAGAAGGGATTTATTTATATTTTGTGATTTTACATACCCCAGAATGTGGAAATTGTATGAAAGTTGGGTTTTCTTCAGGTGAACAGTTATGTGCAGATGAACAAATAAATAAGAAGCAAGGGTTTGAATGCAGAACAATCACTTGAAACACACGCACACACACACATACATCCAGAAAGAAATATATGTATTAGATTTCAGATACATTTACTTGTTTATTATCAACTATTATTTTTAGAGATTATATCAGTGTCATAACACTGTCTCAGTAATAAAATTAGTGGAAGTATTCTCAACTTTATCTAATGTTACCTGGAACACCACGAGAAGGAGAGAACACCAGGACTTTCCTTTCATATTCCCTTGTATACAACAGTCTATTCAAAAAACTACGTATATTCAACATTCATATTTATATTTACAGATCTCCCAAAAAATAAACAAAAGATAATTACTATGTGAACACAATTATTTTCATTCGTTCCGAATTTCTAATGTTTTCCTTTACTACATGTGTTTATTAAGGAGACACTAATCTTAATAATTAACACTTTAAATTACTCACAATTAAATATTTTCTATTTCTGATTGGAAGCTGCGCAAGTTCACCCTTAACTGGCGTCTATCAAAATGTTCTCCTCATAACCTTATATAACCAAGAACGGAAACAACATCCTCCACCTCCCAGCAATAGCCTCTCAGTAACATACCAACATACTGGCCACTTGGAGGCGCTAGTGTTGCGCCAGGTCCAAAAATTCGTCCCAAGCTGCGGGATTATATTGACTAATGAACCGGTGCTTTTCCCCACCATATAAAAGAACAATTTCTAATAAACAAAAGAACCGAATCTTACAGCTAGTGAACTGATACATGTATATCATAAAAGATTCATTGTTACTATTTTAGCTAATGTACCTGACGAAGCAGACACATCTGTCTGTGAAATGTTACGACATATAATGTAATATAAAAATTTTCCATATAAATTTAAAAAAATATGTATTATATCAATTAATTGAAGTCATACATATGCTCAACCATAAGTACTGGCTGAGAGCCATTTCACTTCTCCATAACTATATTGCTTATTATTTTAAAACTTCCCCGGCAAAGCGTCGCCATAACATCGACCGTCGTCGTGCCTTCGCAATATACCAGCGTTGATATGGATGGGCGAGTTGCCACAGATACAATAAACCAAACAATCATAGAATTATTCTTTATAAATTGAGTTTCATAAGTAATGCGAAAGGGTAGTATTCAATTCGTAAGAGAATGATATGATGAGAGTCATGATGGTGATGAGGTTCATGAAATGTAATTGAAAACTACTTGTAGCACACTCAGTTTTGTGCAGAGGGTCGTGCAGATTCGAAGAATAAAGCTTAATAGGAGGGCACGTATTAAGGTTGCAATTGGTCTAGTTATACTCTTTGATGCACAGGCTACAGCGACTTCACAGAGCATTGGAAACTCCGCCCCCTCAGGACTGGGAAATCTGCGCGCTCTGGTGATCGGTCGTAGCATGTTTACACATAAAGTTATTGCTTTTCCTCGAGAAACGTGCCGAGTATGAAGAGGATGTTCCCCAGCTTATGATTTCAAGGGGACGTCTCAGGAGGGTTCGACATGAATTGAACATACTTATTGTGGTTTTCAAGTATAGTACGCGTAATGTATTCAGAAAATATAATTGAATTGCTTGGTTCAGTAAAAGAGTTTGTGGGAAAGCGAGTTTGTGAGAAATGAGGTAGACTATTGACAAAGAAAGAAAAGTGGAAGAAAAAAATGAACTTTACTAATATTGTATTTGTTGTTTTCAGAGTGTACGTTGATTTTTAATCTGATTAGAAATGATTGTGTAAACAATATTTTGAATAATGGGGCTGGGGTGCCCCAGCCTTCGACGCGGCGTCACCCGGACAGCCCAGATCATGACTCTGGCCGCGGAAACCTACGATATCAATATTTTGAATATTTCCACTCATACTGTTCAGTCACACATGGAAATTAAAAAAAATAGTTTGTTGTTTACATTTTCTTGTATTTTCTTATTGTAATTCTTATTCATCAGAAATGCCATGTTCTGCGCATTGCAAATTCTAGTGAAACTTCTTGGTGTTTTTATGTTTAAAATATTTACTCAATGATAACACATCTTTGTAGTTCAAAGATTGGTCACCTCTCTCGTACGTTTACACACCTTGTTCGCCGTACGGAAAAGGTAATTGCGTATTGTTTGATTTTGGATTAGTTATAGCTTCTTATATTACATTGTTTTTGTGAGGTGTTCTGTTCTAAGATTTTGTGTTTCCGTGCGCGACGTCTGCTATGAAGATTAGTCCCGTAACCGTAGGGCATATTGCTTCCCGTGAATGTTACTTTCTCACTGGAAAATGTGATCTGGCGCCGACCTTCACGTCGGCTTGCGGATTTTCCCTGCCCTTGGTATCTCCGCGAACGCGCATCTCCGCGCTGCAACAGGCCAGTTGGGCTTTAAGGTTCCGACTGATCCCCCATCATGTGTGATAGTGAAATATATTTAAGAGTGTTTATAAAGATGAGACCAAGGACGTGGAAAGGAAGATCGTGCGTTTGTTAAGGGTCTGCTCTGGCATTCACCTGGTAATGATTGAAGGAATAACAGGAAGCTACCGGTCAGAGCAGCCATCCGTTAGAATGCTCCTCCAGACACCTGATGAATTAGTTCTACTAGCTACCTATCTAGTGTCGAAAATCCACTACCTTTGAAACTCTAACCCAAGGACCTAACGGTCAGAAATGCTTCAGTGACCCCTATTGCCCAATGACACCTTAACCGACACTACGTCAACTAACCTGATGTTACTTGGATGCGACAACACTCAATGAAGCGCATCAGGCAATTAAAAATAATTGAATTGCTACGTAATTCTTCCAAAACACGTACCATTGCAGTGAATTTATTTCCAAAAACCTAAATTTTTTCTGGTATGCCCATACTTCAAAATAAACGGTACTGAGAAAACAGAGTTAAGAACATTAAAAAATGGTGATGCTAAACGATTATTTTTCTTACATCAGCATATTTTGTCTGTATTCCTCATGTAGATTCACACCAAAATCTAGTCAAAAACGTCTGGGAAATGAAATTGAACTTGACTATAATAAAACAAGATTTGAAACCTTAGTAATGTTAGGCGCGCAAATAATGATATTTTCTGCTAGAGATTATGAATTGAACAAAATACTAGTTTGAATATTAGACTAGAGGCAAATACAATTAGGGAAGATTCCTGTACATTTAATATTATATGCGATTAATTAAAGTTCTTTACAATGCTAAAATAAAATAATTTCTACATTTTAATCAGTTAGATATACGATTGGGGCAATCACTAGCAACCTTTATAATATTTTATGGAACAAGAATATTAGACAGCAAACTAAGTAACAAATATATAAGACAATAATATAGAGTTGTGTGACATACGGATATGAAATTTAGGTTAAAAGAGATGCAATAAAATCTCAGTTAAATGCTATGGAAATGCAGTTTTGGAGACGATGTTGTCAGTATACCTGTTTGATAGAATACCAAACGAGATTAGACAGATAATGAAGATAGACAAATGATCGAAAATGTAGAATCCATGCAACTCCAGTAGTATGGCCATTTAATGAGAATGCATGCTGACAGAATACAAAAAATGTCTTTGAGAGGATCCCTTTCGAAAGAAGAAAACGAGGAATGCCAAGGGAATCTTGGAAGTCCGTCATCGACTCGACAATGAAGAGAAGAAGAATAGAGAAAGATGCTTGTCAGAATAAAAAAAAACATTGGAGTGTAAAATGCGAGAAACGGTCATTAGAACTTTAAAATACTCGCTTAATAATAATAATAATAATAATAATAATAATAATAATAATAATAATAATAATATTAATAATAATAATAAAGAAATTTTGATGGCGTGCTTAATCTCTACACAGTATTTGAGTAACTAGGAATGTGCGAGTGTACAGATCCGTTACTCCCGGTTAGAGATCACCTCCCGAGCACCAGTCAAGACATTCGACGCGTTTCGAACTCCTGGTGGGAAAATAATAAATTATTTTCGGATCCGACCAGAAGATTCTAAGAAATTTCCAAAAACATGCTTTTGCGTGTTTTAGCGCTGAAATTAAACCAACGCCGCCCAAATGTAGACTCTCACAAAACTATTCGGGCACGAGAAATTTAGAAGAATAATCATGAATATTTAAAGTAGAAAATAAATGTAATAAAGTATATTATACTATCACTTTTACAGGCAGTTATAACCTATTAACAAAGGTTTCTTTAAAATCACAATAATCAACCGATACTTTGAATTTTGATTTTTCTATGCTGGAACGTTACGTCACAAAACTATTCGGACACTTGAATGAAAATATGAACAACGATGCACCGTAAACAATGTTCAAACAGAAAAACACGTATAAAATAACACAGTAAGAGAGTTAAATAGTTGTATAGCCATCGCCTTTCACTGCAGCACTTCCTTCAGTCTATTTTATATACTTTGGACACGTTTTTGGGGTCAAGAAGGAGAAAGTTTTCTCCATTTTGATGCGTCATTTACTTTAATTTTAGATGATCTACAACATTGAGGTCTGGTGACTGAGGAGGTGGAAGAAAGACCTTTGGGCAGTTGTACTGTAGCCAAAGTTAAACAAACTGCGAGTTGTGCTTGGGGTCATTATTTTGAAAAAAAAAAATAAAATCTGTCAAGAATACCAAGATTTTCAGCACTTTATTTTGAATTGTGTTTAAGAATGTCAAGATAGTTGAACCTAGTCATCGTTTGATCAATGAAGGCAAGTTGACGGACACCATTATCTGACATGCAGCCCCACATCATTAGATTTCCTCTTTCTTGCATCACGGTTGCTTGCATATTTTCTTCTTTCAGTTCTTCATTTGGTCTCCTCTACACTCGAATTCCTCCATCGGAACCACAGATGTGTATTTCCAGTATTTCTCTATTCCACTTGTGATAAATATTACAAAAATATAATTTGTGTTTATTTCATAATAAATTGTACTTGTATTTAATGTTTTAAACTTTTTATGGTAAAGCGTATCAAATGAAAAATAAAATCGTAAAACGTATTTATCGTAAAACCGTAAAAATAAAATTAATAAAATAAAATTACAATAAAGTATGGAAGATATTACAAAATGCCATGAAGTACTTTAGAAACTTTTACAAAAATTAAAGATAAAATACTGATTTAATAAAATAATTACATTCACTTCGATTGATAAGACGAATGAGAATATTCTCCAGCGTGCATTTACTCATATACCAGAAACTATTTTTATTCTTATGAAGATTTATTCGTATAAAGTTGATTATGATTTGTAACAAAAAACAAAGGACAACAGCAAAGAATATTCTCCTTTAGATTAGGCACTAATAAAAATAGCTTCTAAACTTTTCGGGTTAACATTAAAGTTTTATGATAGATAAGAAAGCGTGATACCTCTCACGTATATATAGGATTACGCATCATTTCTCACTTACGCTAATGACTCGGAATTTGTCTTTTGCGTGTGCACTGTATCTAATATGTGTAATTGAAATATTTAATTATCGACAGGGTGAGCATGTTTTAGGTCTGTTAATTTAAATGCCTGTGTAAATGAAAATGTCAAGGTTTAGTGAACATTTTACGTAGCTTTGATGTGAAAGCTTAATATTAAATTAATGATAATCATTAAATGAGCTTTTTTGAAAATTAAGAGATTCCAAAATCAAGGTTTACGTATAGAAAACGTACAAGAGAATAAATAAATAATATATTATTTAACTTAAGAGATATTAAAATTGAATGTTTTCGATTTCTTCCCGAAGAAAAAGAATGATAGAAACACACAATTGCTTCGAATGTAGTTTGGCAATGGCTTCTTGGCTACAACCAGATTATTTTATTCCACCCAGCGGTAACACACACACACACACACACACACACACACACACACACACACACACACACACACACACATACACACACACACACACTTAGATACAAAACACTATCACACATGTCGGGCGACCAGTCGGGAACTTAGAGCTTGTCCCGCTTGGGCCGGTGCCCTCTGGTGGAAGATACCTGATTGGGTAAATTACCGCTAGCAGATGTGTAGGTCGGAGCCGGATCTCTGCATTCAGCGGGGAATATCACCGCCCCTCCCGCGACAAAAATATGCACTCCCCTGTCGTGACTAATGACTTAAGCAGTTGACGCGCCTGGAAACACTAATCAATCAGCAAATTAAAATTTAATCTTTACAAAAGAAGAATTAGAAGGCAAAATTAACAGCAACATAATATCAACCGGTAAATGCATGTTATTTCGTTGATAAACAAGTGGTGCTACATCAGGCTTTCTTGCATTATTTATAAAATTGTAATATTGGAAAATTCAGGGAATTAAACGAAAATGACACTTGCGCCATCCTCTTAAGCGTTTATTGATCTAACGGTTAAAAAATAAAAAATGAAGCTTTTTTTAGAAAACGTTTTTTACAAATTGCATAAACTTTAAGTATAAATTACGCAAAAAGTAGTAAGTTTTTAAAAAAGGGCATGACCTGAAATTTTTTAAAGTGTTTTTAGAACAGATTTTATTTAAGGTAAAACACTATTTAATTTTGTAATTTTGAAATGTTAAAATTTAGTGTCTCCCCCAGAAATGAGTGCCATTTTTTACCGTCCTTTAATTCATATGAGAAGAAAATTTAAAGCAAAAAATTGGATACTGGCTGTCAAAATTACGGGAAAAGTTCTCATATTTTCGAAAAATTGTACATGGCCTTATTTAAAGATATCTTTGAAGAACCTATTTAATTAAGGAAAAAATCTCTATTTCCAATATTGTAGTTGTATTTTTTGGCGGCCCTTGATTCATTCGAGGAGATACAGCAAATGTTTTCCCGCCCGTATTTTCACACAAAATTTCGCGAAATGTACTAAAATTTTCATAAAATTATACGTGACTTTGTTTTTAAAATCTATCTTTAAGGAATAGATTTCATTGAGGGAAAAGTATCTATCTTTAATATTTTAGTTGTCGGAAGACTCCGAAAAAATTTTGATCTTTTGCAATTTTCGAAAAATAGATTTTTCGAAAGGCCCTTTCTTTCGGGCCATGGCTCTGGTCGGACTTGCAATGGGCTTGTGTGCTTTAGCAACTCTATATTGGAGTTGGACTGTAGGCAAACATGAGGTTTGACCAGTTTGTATATTAGTAAGCCCTCACGAAGGAATTAAATATTCCGAAACGTTGGCAAACTAATGTGTTTCATTAATTGACCGATCCCGTGATCCATTTCCTACTACGAAGATATCTGCACCATACTCTTAAACATTCTTCACACTATCCAACAAAAAATAATCACACATGACGGAGCTTTTTTTTTAAAAATTTGGAAAATATCCCAGGAACTTCATGTAAAGCCCCCCACAACTAAAATATGTTTCAAATTCAAGGCATCAGTCAGATCAAGTGTGGAATATCAGTTTTGTCGAAAATGGGCTGAATGGTTTAGCCGCTAGCGTTGTTCACGGACCGAAGGACAGACGTTTTGCCGTCGTTCGATTTTTGGATATCAAGATCCCAGAAAACATGAAAACTGTCTACGTCACGTGTTAGAGGATTTCGCCTTCAATTTTGCAAGTGAATTTATCCACTTTTCAGGGCACTGTAATGAGAGTTTTCTCTGCCGAAAATTTGCTTTTTTCCCCGCACCATTACATAACTTTCTCTCTACTTCATAAGGAGAAAGTAAAATTATGAAAAGTTGTCTACATTTCACGTAAAATTACGTGAAAACTGCTCATATTTTTGAAAAATTGTGCATAACCATATTTAAAGATCTAATTTGATAGAACAGATTTAATTATAGAAAAATCTTTATCTTCAATATTGTAATGGTAGGAAGACGCCAAACAAAATTGACGTTTCACAATTATCGAAAAATCGTGAATTTTCATTAAATTGAGACCTTCACAATTCTTTTGAGCGTCTATTACGATATTCTAGGACAAAGCTATATCCACAAATTCGAGCCATTTTTGAGATAATTTTGAAAATATTAAAGCTACCTATAAAGTAACCCCCAAAATCAAAATATTCACTCAAAATAAGAGGGTATGACCTCGAATTTGTTTTATTAATTTTAAATCGATCAGGGAATATCAATTTTTGAGAAATTCGGCTGAACGGTTGAGGTACTAACGTTGAACACAGATGGACAGACGAAGGTTTTGCTGTCAATCCATTTTTGATATCACGAGGTCACAAAATGGATTCTGATTGTACAACGTTTTAGAAGAAATAATTTACTACATACATTTGTTTGCTAATCTTGAAATGATAGCATTTGGGACTATCAAGGTAAATAAAAGACCTACCCACGAATAAATACGAGGAACATGATGCACTACCATACTGCACAAGCATGTGTTGTAATTACTTTCAACATAATCACCCCGCTTGCCCAAATACTTGTTCCAAATGTTGGCTATGTTTTAGATGAAATCGTGGCTAAATGCATAACTCTGGCATGAATGAATGGCACTAGTGGCATGTCTGAAATTATGGCTAAGTGTATGAAACCACGCTGGGAAAGAATGCTGAACTTCCACATATGGTATAATACTATGAAATGCCATTACTTCTTAAATCGCCGGAGAAATTGAAATGTCTGATTTTTACAAGGAAAAATGTAATTACTACATTGTATCGTGATGATAATGCATCACTCCGGAGACGATGGAATTGGACATGACTTGAAAACAAACTCCAAAGGATTCAAAACCTTATTATAACTACCGATTTTCAGGACCACACGGAAGTGCTCTGCTTCAGTCTCAAAATGTACTTGAATACCGGCATCATCGCTACAAGGAAGCAGGCAGTAAATAATGCGAGTAAGGGTTACAAGGGTTACATGCCAGAGCGCTTGCGGGGCACAATTCCAAATTCTGGACTTGTCTTAATGCGGTGTCATCAAACACGATTTGTTGTGGTGCATGCGATTGGAAAATTCGTATGAAAAGATGCTGACTGGCCGGCGGTATGATCCTTGCTCTACAAAATGAGAAATCTGCAGCGATGTACTACGTGAGCTGAGATTTTCTTTGTAGATTCGACCCCTATTTTCGTAGGTAAATATGGTTAGAAATTTAGGTAAAGAAAAGTGAAATTTGAATTAGCTACTGAAACGCTAATGGCTGACGTCAAAATTTGAATTATTACAGGTTCAAATAAAGTTTTCAATTTGTATCTATGCAGAAAAGTTACAAAAATTGTGTTAATAAAAAACCTGACTGAGAATAAAACAAAAAAACACGAAAGTTACTACAATTCCAGAGCGAAAATAAACTGCAATAAAAGTGATAATAAGATTAAAAAGGATTTTTATAGATATATTATAATAATAATTTTTAATACTTTTTAAATTCTCGTCATACTACGTACATATGAAGTAAAAAGAAAGTGTTGTAATAATGACAAAGTAGCAATTTTTCGTCACAAAAACTTTTCATGTTCGAAAAACTTTCGTCAGAATCTGAAAAAATGGAATAATCATTTTCCTAGAGGTAGCAAAAACTGGTTTGCACACAAACGTCCGTCTGTGTGATCAGCGCAAATGCCTACACTGTTTAAGTGATTTTTTTCCATAATTCATATTCTTCGATTGATATTGAAATAAACTACAAATATACTCAAACAAACTCGGTCGAGGAACCTGAAAAACAAATATCTTTCTATCTTGCTACTTCATTGCTAGAATTGGCTCAGTGAAAAATCGTATATTCATTTCACAAAAACATGGAAATTTATTAAAGAATTTAAAACAATTGTTTATATTGTATAACTTTACCCAATATAAAATTAAACGTTTGTCATGACCGTTCCAACCTTATGTCTTCGCGCGCTTTGGACCATCTTTATCCATCTCCGACGCCGCCGTCCTCAGGTCCAGACACCATCTTCTCTCTTCTTCTCTCAGAAGCACACTTCAATCACCGTTCATCAGATCAATAAACTATTTGCTGCTAACATTCCAGTCCAATCACTGACAACTTCGCCCAAGCCCTCAATGTCCCTCCAACTCGTTCACATGAAATATTTTAAGCTCCACTGTCACACTTAGTGTTCAAATTTTGATGTTTTCTCAACATCCATTCCCTAGTAGATGCTTACAAGTCCCCAAAGAAAAAAAACTCCTAACATTAATTGGAGCACGATCCGTTCATGAGCACGGCATCAGTCAGAATGAATGTCTCTCGTATTCTTTCAGCCCTGCAAAACTCGGTTCATAATTTCGATTGTTTATTTGCAGATAACATTTGATGTACTTTCGTACCTAGCCAATCTCTAAATTTCTTGCAAAACGAACTAGCCGTCTTCACGACTGTCACTGCTTTTTCGGCCAATCCCAGAATTCTATATAGAATTAACTAGCCGTCTCCGCGATTGTCACTGCATGAATATGTTGACCTTGACGACGGCTCGCTTACTGTTGCTATGCTAGCATATTCACATAATTTATCCCCTTTAATTGACGCCATTTATAATAAATGTTGTACAATATTCAGTGACATATTGGTATGTCACAATATAGTCGTATTCCAATCTCTTCAAATTTGAAAAGTATTTCGATTTTGGGGATACTTAATACAAAACCTTAACCTTTCAAAATTTTATCAAAATGCTCAAAATTTTTCAATTGTTTTTTCTTGGAAAGAAGAAAGGAAGTTAAAAATGACACAGAACTTAAGTTGAACTTTCCGAATTTCCGAAATTTCCGAAAGTTCAAATTGTATTTCCCTGTGGATACCCCACGTAGCTAGGGAGGCCCCGCCTCCTCTGACGCTACTCCCGCGTCACTGCCGTGACCTCGTCACCCGTGCAATAGGCACGACACGCTCCAGCCTGGGCGTAAAGTTTTGCGCATCGCGCGAGGTTTCCAGAATACAAAAAAACCCGTGTGAGCTCGTCGGCTCGATTTTATGCCAGAGTGTAGCCGTCACGTGACCGTCCTAGGTGTAGGAGGGAGGCTTGCGTCTACCACGTGACCTTCCCGGTCAAGCTGGCGTCCCCTTTGTCTAAATGTATCCCAACGCCGGGGCGCCAAGCTATTCATACCCGCAGGTATGCGATACTTCCGCTCCTCCTCCCACCCACGGCCGCCAACGTGACGCTACAGTGGTAATGGGGGTTATGCTGAGCTCGAGATGGAGTAGATAATTGGGTATGAACCAAGGTGCTTTGGTTATGGTTCTTAGGAAACGATTTTGAAAAGTCTGGAGCTTATGGATATGAGATTTGGCTGCTGAGCCCCACATTGGGCATGCGTATGTAAACATAGTTCTGATCAAAGCTTTGTAAAGATGTTTGTAAAGATGGGTACCGGTTTGGGTTTGGATTTGGAGGGGAGACAATCGTCGTAATATTGGGAAAAGCTGGTGAGTTCTTTGCGTTGCTAGAGCAAGTCTATAGTGGATGTGAGGTTTCCATGTTAGGCAACGGTCAAAGAGGACTCCGAGGTATTTGACTGGCGTGTTGGAGGGTAACCAAGGGATTGGTGTGGACTTGTACGCTATTGGTGGAGGTAAGGGTGATCTGCGTAGAGAGAAGAGTTTGACTTAAAATTTAGTTGGGTTGAATTTGATGCGCCATTTGCTGATCCATTCAGAGATTTGATCCAGGTGGTATGGAATATCAAGGATTGCGTCATCTAGGTCTTGGTTTGTTGAGTACACGACTTGGTCATCGGCGAGGAGAGCGAGGAAGTTGTGAGGGTTGGCGGGTGCGTCATAAGTAAATATTGAAGAGTTGGAGCTAAGACAGAGCCTTGAGGTACGCCTGCTAGGATAGGAGCAGGTACAGAAATCGTATCGGTAAGTGGTATGGAGAAGGACCTATTCATGAGGAAGCTTTAATGAGGAGTACAAGGTACTGTGGGTTACCAGGTTTTAGTAGTTTGAATTATATGCCGGGGTGTCATACCGAGTCGACAGCTTTTTCGATGTCGAGAAAGACGGCTATTGTATTGGAAAACTGATGGAAACCTTCGAGAAAATCTTCGGTAAGTTTAAGGATCGGATGGTTTGTTAAAACAAGCGATTCGAAGCCGAATTGATGGTTAGGAATGTCTGACGTTTCATTGAGGTAAGCTATTCGGCGGAAGAGAATGCATTTTTCAAAGATTTTACTGATGGAAGGAAGAAGGCTTATGGGTCTGTAGCTGGATAGAGAAGTGGGCTCTTTGACGGGCTTAAGAATGGATGACATGTGCTTATTTCCAGACTGTAGGGAAGTAAGATTTTCTTAGAGAGGAGTTAAGGATGTGGGTAATGTGTATAATGACTTTGAATGGAAGTTGTTTTAGAATAAATGTATTGATTTTATCTGGACCAAAAGATTTTTTGGGTGCGTTTTTAGCCAGGATAGAAGCTACCTCAAATGACGAGATGAATTTAATGGAATGAGGTACGGTGATTTGCGGGTTGCTTACTTTATGCTCTTATTGATTGAATTCTGAATTTGCAGCAGGATGTGGAATAAAGACAGATGCAAAATAGCCTGCTAGAGTGTTGGATTTATCCATAGTGGATGAGGCGAGGGTGAAAGGTGTTTAGAGGGAGGGGATGTGGTTATGTTTTCTAAGTAAACGTCGTGAGAGATTCCAGAGTGAGTGGTCGTTTGGATGTGCGGTTTGGATTTGTTTGTGGAAATATTGAGCTGGGACTAGAAAAATGAGTCTCCTTACTACTTTAATTAGGCATATAAGTACGATTTCAGAAAAGGAGTTCGATGGCGATGATACTTTTGAATGGTTCTCTTGTGGTGTATGAGTTTTAGGAGTATTGTAGGGACGGGGGGAGGATATTTAGATTTGTAGGTGAGGGTGTGGTTAAATCAAGAGTATCGAGAATAGCATGGGTTAGTAAAGATATGGCTTTGTCACATTTCCTCTCTGCAATCTTTCCAAACGGCGGTTCGCCTCCACCCCTCTCTCCCTCTGTGTGCTCGGGCTGAGCATTGTTCGAATCACGGCCCCTCTCGGCCAGTGTGTAGCGCCGCCTTGCTACGGCGCCGCGCCGGTGATACACGTGTGAGTCTCCAGTCACCTCGGCCCATGCGCAGCCGATGGTGGCGATCTCCGCATAACCAACTCCTGTCGCCCGGCCCTGGGCCACACTTCTCTCTTGTCCAGGGCGTGCTAGCTGCTGGACTAGCTGACTGTCGTCGAACTCACCAGCCCCGAGCTAGAGCTAACTTGTGCCGTTTTGTGAACGCACGTAGTGCAATATACGTTCACGCCACTGCGGTGCGGCCATTCCTACCCTTACGGGCATCTATGGCCGATCCTGCAACATGAAAAAGAAAAAAACAGATCAAAAAGATATTAACTAACTGGGGCGCGCATTGCGTGTGCAGTGATTCAAAGCTTATGTTTCAAATCTCATTTCGCTGTGTCAGATTTTTCTTACTCCAGGAACTGCTTGGGTCGCTTATACTTCGCCCGTTTATCGGGTTCGTATGAAGCGACCTCAGAAATGAGAATATTTAGTCCCGAGCTGGCGCCCGCACCCCCTTAAGTAGGGAGGTGAGGCCCAGGATAGCCTCGCCTCGAGGCTCCCCGTTTCGCTGGAGCTCGTTGGCGCGCGGTGTAACGCTGCGCGCGCCAGGTTCAAAACCCGGTCACAGCAGTATGTACTGATTTAGCCCTTCTATTTTTACGGTCTTAGAATGCCATAACACCTAGGAATTTATGTAGTGTACAAAAGTGAAAGACGCGGATGTTTAGTTAAGCATAATTCTTATGTTGATGAGAAACCCAGTAGCGAAATTGCGGATGATAACTCTACTCTTGGAAGCAAAAAGAGGATAACTACGTTGTAGTAATTAACAATCAAGGACCAGACACTTCACGATATGTAGAATATAGCACGTGTAAAAAATAATCGTCATTTTTAATTTAAAACTCAAAGTCAAAGTGTCTTTGTTTTGTCAACAACATATAACATACAATATTACATTTAAACATTATGGGCAAAATAATTAGGGATCTCCTAAAAAAAACTGTCTGGGATCTTCATCACCTTTGTACGCAAAAACAAAGTTGTCAGCAGGGAGAGGTAGCTCGCTCACTCCAATTAACATGTAAGAATAACAAAACCAAGTTTTCAAACATAATACTTCTGTTCACTAACAATAAAACAAAAAATTCAAATCTAAACACATACCGCAAGATTAACGACCTTTAAAAAAGTATAATATTACCAGTGGCGAATCCTGAACATTATTTCAAGTATACCGCACTTTATGGGAGCTAAATCCGCCGTTGTCTTTTTGTTTCAGCTTTTTTGAAATCTCAATACTATGAAATTCCGTCCTTAATAATTGTTCTATAAGACTATTATACGAACCACTAAATTCTAGTTCATTATCACACACTCCATTTTCACAAAAGAACTTGAGAGAAGCGTAACTTACGAACGATCAGAGTAGGACTGTTCACAGCAATATTTTGTGGTGCCTACCGACCGCCCGGACGCGCATATCTCCCCTCTCCCTGCCCTTGAAACATGATGAGCCCTAGGTTATTGCGGCTGGCGGTGCTTTCGCCTGGGCTAGCGACTTCTCTAGCCAGCAGTAAGACCTCTTTGAAATTTTTCACTCTAACGCACTTCATAGTGCTTACGGGTGCGGAAGACTGGCTCTCGGTAGCAAAACAGAGTAATTTTTTCGCATCTGTTTTAAATGTTTTAAAATATCAATAACTTTTAGAGGATTACCAAACTAATGAAATATTTCTCATACACTTCAAATTTCTAGGTATACCGGCGGTATACGCAGTGTATCGGAGAATTCACCACTGAATATTACTGTTGAAGGGTAATCAAATAACATTTTGTAGATTATAGAAGTTTTTTCAAGAACAAAAAATTAATGCATTTCACTTAACTATCATAAGAAAATCGTCAATGTCTAAAAAAAAGCCATTTTATTCTTCTTTTTTTCTTAAAAAACTGACCGAGTGTAGAGAAAAAATTTCATTGTTAACAATATAAACATTCATGGTGCTACACTACTATAAAATATTAGATGGGCTGTTAAATTTGATTTTGGATCATAAGTTTCACATCATGTGAAGTTGTATCTTTTTTCATGTGGTATTGAAAATGCTGTGCTTCCGATGAGAAGCTTTTTAGGACTTTAAAATTATATTAGTGTCTTACGGGAAGAATTTTGTGACAAAAAAATTGTTTGTGTATGTTATCACTTTGCTTTAAATTATATTGTTCTCATAAAACGTTTTTGAAAGGTTATAATAGGAGGAGAAATGATTGATCGGTACGCTCCACCCCAACATGAAATTCCATATTGAAGCCTTGAACCAACAAGTGCATGATAAACTGTAATTTAAAACTTTCCTAGGTCATAGTTGACGGAGTAAATAAAATTTTCTTAGACTGTTGTAGAGTTACTTTTTAAATTTTTTAACATGTTCCCTCCATGACAGTTGACTACCAATAAATAATCTTAAGTACTTAATATTAAAAGCTTGATCTGATTCGAAGCAATCACAATAATTATTCGTAGCTTTTATACATCGAATTTCATGAAATTTGAAGGGAGTGTTAAAATAAACTTCACTTCTTGAACTATGTATTATATATTAAATTTATGACTTAGGATCATAAAATTCATATAAACAAGAACCTAAAAAATGATAAATCTGTAGTAATTTCATTTACAGCGGATTAATGTCTCTATTTTCATGAATAAAGATCATATAATCAGGAATGGCAACTAAACGACTTTTGAAATGGCCATTACATAAGTCATTTATATAAATAAAAAAAAGAATTGACCCTAATATTTGCGGCACTTCACATGTAATTGAGTCAGTCACCTTCAGAGTTACCAATTCTGTTCGTTCCCTTTCAGAAAGATATCTGAAAAACCATTTTAGAGGTAGATCTCTCACTCCAGCTAACCATAATTTATCAATCAAAATTTCATTGTCGATTGTGTCGAACGCTTTGGTAATGTCAGCAAGCAAAGTAGAAACCTAATCGCCCTTATTCAATGGATCATAAACAGCTGCCATAAATGTAATTAAAGCATCCTCTGTAGACTTATTCTCTCTAAATCCGACTTAATTACTACTAAAAAAGTTATGTTTATTTAGAACATCAATTAATATTTTCTTAACAATTTTTTCAAGTATTTTTACAAACACTGTTAACAAAGAAATTTGTCGGTAGCAATCAAGAAGCCTACGGTCTCCCTTCTTAAAAATTGTAATAGCAGTTGCTTTTTTAGGCATTTTGGGAATTCTCCAGAAGATAAATTGAAGTTATAGAGATCAGTCAGCACATTAATGAAATGAGAAAATATTAGTATAACCACAGTGGAATAGATATTATCAGATTAAGGCGCTATTTAATTCTTCAGATTTTTGATTATCGCTCACACGTCATCAGTTGTAGGTCGTATAAAAAAGGATGTTTGACGAGTATTATTTTGTTGGAATATTTCATTATTCTCCGGAAAGTTTTCAAAATAAGTATTTTTAACTTGTATTGCCAGTCTACTGACAACGCTCAAAAAATGTGAATTGAACGCATTAGCTATTTCATACAGTTCTGTCACCACACTATTTGCATCTTTAATTTCATTGATATTGTAATTGCTTCAATGTTCACCAATTAAGTTATTGTGTTCCACTGTGATTTCATGTCATTAGCAGGGTTTGCAAACTTCTCCGTAAAATAATCCTCTTTTGCATTCCTTATATCCAAATTCAGTCGGTTTCTAAAGTTGGTGTAATAACGTTTTAGCTTAACGTCATTTCGTTTTTTCATCACCCGTTTAAAGATTTATCTTATTTTCTATATTCTTATTAATAAGCGATCAGTGTCCTAAGGCTTCATCTTCAATGATTTCTTACTTACACACACTGTATATTTACAATTATATACTAATGACTGTAATGATTCTATAAACATATCAAAACCATCCGACACAGAATTTTGAAGATAAATTAATTCATTCTTCATAAATTATTTCATTAGATTAATTCATCCTTCAGAATTATGTAAGATAATGAGCTGTTCCATATCGTTTGTTTTGTATGACTCGTTAGTTCCAGTAATAATTTAATCGTCAGTACAATTGTTGAGTGTTCTCTAAAATTGCAGTGGAACACATTTGCTTTAAAATCATACTTAATAGATTGTTAAAAATCTAACAAAAGCATGTTCTATACACGTTGCAGAATTATCTACAATGTGAGTAGACTCATGTAATAAGTTCATCATGCCTTAACTAGCTAAAAGGGTTAAATAGTTGTCTGATTCAATACTTTGATTCAAAATATTCCAGTACATGTTGCCAATGTGTACAGTATTAGAAATACAAACTTGAATTGAAAACTAAATTTAATGATTCCCCGATGCAACAGATAAGTTTAAAATTTGTGTCTACGATAATATTCTTAATTTAATTGTCATTGAAACAATCCGCTTTAACAGACTATTAAGCAAACATGCGTACTACAAGCCTCGATTCCATAATTCCTGCAAATCAAGACGAACTTTGTAGCTCGTTGTCTTATTTTAATATGTTATTAATGGGAAAAGAGGCATTGAGGGGTGTTCAGCGTACATAGTATTTCTTGTTTTTTTTTCACTTTGACCTCCCGCTCGCGCTATTCACGTTATGTAGGTTATACCAATAATTATCTGCGGTTTTGTACCTGATAGTATTTTCGACTCCCCCAGATCATGAAGTGCACGAAATGGATTGCAAGGATGAGATTGTTACGATCTATAGTCGTACATTGTTCTGATTTGTTATTTATTCATGATTAGGAGTATCGTGATGTAGTTTTATGATCACATTCTGGTCGCTAGACAGAACAATAAAAACTGAAGATGGTTGAATGGTTTGGCCTGAAGTGGCAAAATGGTATACTAAATTTATGAACTTTGGTAAAAATGCATATATTTTGTTCTTGCGATTTGAATGAAATGCTTTGAAATTTATTTATTAATTACGTTACCAGTTGATGAAGAGAACATAGTGACAACTAAACTATTGGGCAAAAATATTATTCTCTCCTCTGGAGAGAGTGAAAGGTTCGTCTTGTTAAGAAAACTTCCAAAGACATAACAATGTTTACAGTACACACAGAGAGAACGTATCTACTGTAGAGTAGAGCTCTCGTAGTAGAGTTCCTCCTTCTAGTTGCGTAGGGTCTTGTTAAAAACTAAAATTGTATACAGGTACAGAACTACTAGAAATGAAAATTAGAATATTTTAATCCAACATTTCGGCACGCGCCGACTTTGTTGATTTCCTCTCCCGGTTCGTCCACTCGCGATGCTCATTTTATATCGAATAATGCCGATACCTCTGCGGTCCTCTTCCCTCAGCAAATTTTCGACTGCCCGCTGAAGTGGCGGCGGGGGCGGGGAGTTGTAATGCGCCGATCGTTTCCCGCGGTTGGAGTTCATATGCAGCGCTTTTAAAAATAAACTGCGGACGCAGGCAATTGCTGCGTTTGAAGTAGGCAGTGGTGGTGTTGGTTGGGGTAGTGGAGTTCGCGAGGCTGGTGGCATTGGCGGTGGGAGCGGATATGGTGTTAGTGGGAAGGGGAGGGTGTAGTGGAAGAATTAGGGGGTAGAAGGAGGGGGTATGAGGTTAGAGGAAGGGATAATGAGGAGGAGAGAGGGTAGTGAGGGAGTATGGAGTAGTGGGAGGGGAAATGGGAAGGGAAATGGGGGTGGTAGGGGTAGGGAATGAGTGGGGGCTGGGAGTAGTGGGGGTGAGGTGCGTGGAACTAGTGAAGACTTGAAAGGCTTGGGGAAAATGGCTGTGTGTAGGGTATGGGAATAGTGACGGTGTGGAGAGATGGGGAGTTTGACGAGAATGATGTAGTAGGGGTGGTATAATGGGAGAGTGGGGATGTGGAGTGCCTGGGATATTGTGTGTGAATGGAGGGCCTGATAATAATGGGAAGCATTAGGGTAGTGGGAAGTGGTGGAGGTATGCGTGTGCGGGGAGGGGAGGGTAGGGCGGTGGTGTCCGTGGTGGCAGTGGTGGGAGGGGCGTGTTTGGCGGTGGGTGTGGCGCTGGCGGCGGCGCAGGGCTGAGCAAACACGCCGCCCTCGCGCGCTGATCGCTTGGTGCGCGCTCGCCGCCATGTTCTACACGTGTGTGCGGTTCCCCGGGGATTAGCTCCCGGTTCCTGGATCTGCGCGCAGCCGTGACACGGATTTCCACTCAACGAGCACTTACCTTCATCTGACGGCCATGCAAACTGCAGTGCAGTTGCCGAGACACCGTAAGAATTGTGTGTGTGTGTGTGTGTGTGTGTGAAACTCATGGAAAGTGTGTGTAGTAGGTTGGTGTTTTGGAAGTTACCGTTGTTAAATGGTACACATGGACGTCCAGAGCGCTATTCTGTACAGTCGAACCGACTACGATCGGTATCAGTAGGCCTGATTACCGACAAGTGTCGGTAGAAGCTATTCTGTACGTTCCCGTAACGACAGTCTGACGCTTCTAGCCGTCGGTAGAAACGATGAGAATCGCTATCGCGACCGACGGCTTGGGTCCACGTCGGTAGCCTCTTAACGACGTGTTTCTGTGAGTCGACGAGTTGTGAATTGTACGTGATCCCGCTGTTTGCCTTCCTCTACAGTAGATTCTACTATAGTAGAACGTAGTAGAATAAGCTTTCACCGTTGTATTGACAGTTGTGAAAAAGGTTTTGAAGTACAATATAATTTAATTGCTGCTTGATTGTAATACTTTGAGGTTAAATGTACGGAATATTAATTTCTATGTTTATTATGGCTCCCTGCTTTTTTGTGAGTCTTGAATATACAAAAATACATAGCTAGGGTTTTATTATTTTGTTCTATTACTGAGGGAAATTTAATTTTGAGATTATAATCATTGAATAGTTTTAAAATATTAGTGATGTGTTGTCCATATGTTATAAGTAATTAATCAACCACATATCTCTGTATACTAATAGATCATTTTTGCTCATTATCTTTTTTTAAGCTGTCTGATTACCATTTACAAATATGCATCATCAATAGGGGTTCCATCTACTTGTAGATAAATGTAACTCTTTTATTATTCCAGATTTTTTGTATATTTATTGAAAGGACTTTTTTCATTATGGTGTTACTAACCCTTGTAAAATAAGGTTGTACGGAATAGATGGAAACTAATGATATATAAAAACAACTTGTATATGTTCATGTTGTATGTAAATGTCTACAAGAATCATTCATAGTTGACAAGACAATTACTACGTAGTTTCGCAGTTCACACGATGAAGGTCTGAAAACGTATCTCATTTTACAAAGAGACTAAAATAAACTTTAAATTATGATTTAACTTCAATCCATGTCTTTTTTTAATTCAAGATTCTCAAAAACACAAGAAACTACGAGACCTGCGCGCTTTCCAAGATTCGGATATTTCCACTAAAATTCTCCACGCTGATTGGTTGAAACCCCACTAGCCTCGCAGGGTCCTTCCTCAAATCCGTTTAATTTACGCGAGCGATCGTCTTCGCTTGCACCGATAGATGTCGCTAAGAAGGAATTACAGAATTGCACTCAACGGTAGAGCCCGTCGGTGCAAGCGACAGTTGTCGGTAGCATTCCGATTCCGACGGCTGTCGGTTTCATGTACAGAATAGCGCTCC
>BLKR01016328.1:0-30971 GCA_011170035.1 Teleogryllus occipitalis | reverse complement strand
GTCCTTTATTACAGGAAGGGAGGTGGATATACTAAATCACGATGGTGCAGCGATGGTGCAGACGCTGTGGTTCGTAAAAACCTTAGGAAGCGCTGGTCTTCTCCCCGCTCACATAACTTTACCGCGATATTGAAAGAAGCTATGATAGTATTTGGGGTTGAAGGGAGATACATGGCACGCTAGGCATGCACAAAATGTCGCAACATCGATGTCTTACGCGAGACTCAAACCGATAGCTAGGATATAATGCGTACTTGGGCGCAAATGCGGCCTTAATGAAACTCAACGGAGAGTTTTCTTTTGAATATAAGTATTTGCTTACACAGGGTCATGTTGAAAGCATTAACAAATAACTTTTTACTTTTATTTATTTTATGTTACGACAATAACGGTTAAAAACTGTGTGCGACGTGCTATGGGGAGAAGTGTAATATGTGCACGTTTTCTTAATTCTGGGATCCCAACCCTGAGCCATGTACACGCTGAATTCTGAATAAAGAAACAAAAAGCGTTTTTGGGCAGTATTGTTAGCAAAATATTCGCTCCGATGTAATAAAATCTATTTTTAAGGGCAAACCTGCTATAGATTTGGGCTCTTATTCCTTATAGTGCCCTTCGTGAGGGAATCGTCTTCCTGCCGCAATGACGTGGAGAATGATAATTTGAATAACTATATTTCCCACTGAACTCTAGAAGTCGTGCACAAATAATGAAGTTAAATTTATGTTTAAAAGCAAAACAAGAGGGTATCTCAGTATTTTCTCAAGGGATCAGGCAAACTGGACGAAAAACCTGATCGAGAATGGGGTCATTGACCTACAAGCTGAGATACACTACTTGTTACAGGTTGTTTAGAATTATACGATTCAAATGGTAAATAATACATTAAATATCATTGTTAAAATTTATATTAATTTTCTTTTTAATGCTCGGTGTAGTCTCTAATTGTATAAAAACATGTATGCAGCAGGATAGATTTTACTTCGGACTTACACTTTTATATCGATTTTAATCGTTTAACGTCATCTGGCCACGTGTTGTAACATCGTGTTGTGTACATCTATTGTTTGTGGATTATTTTGTAGTGAGCTGTTGATACTGTCATCTGATGAACATGATTACTACTTCGAGTGTTATATTTGTCGTTATAGGCATCGGTGTTTGCTGAAAATATTTTTCCACCCTTGAGTATGCCATTTTTGACAAAAACCGCTGATATGTAAATCATGTGACAAGGAAATTGTAATGTTCCTAGATTAATAAAGAGAGGCTTACAAGAATTATGTGGGCACTGCTGCCTCCACAAAGCCAAACGCCCAACTGGCGGCTGCTCGGACCAAGACCAAGGTGGCTTGGTGCCCCCAATTCGACTTTTCACTGCCTCCACCTTGAAGCTGTCAACGTGAGTACCGCTGGAATCTAGGTAACCTGACAGGAGGATTCATGCGCACCGTCGGAGTTTTACATGTGGGATTGGGACGAATTCCGCACCCAATCCTGTCCAAAAGTCGGTGGCAAACCACCTTCTCCTAGCCTCTACCTTGAAGCTAACGACGTGAGTACCGCCAAATAACTCGGATCCGAGTGGTGGACGTCACCTCATCTACTAAGAGTCTCAGGCCTTGCGACCGTCTGCCCCCCCCTGCGGGGTAGAGGGTAGATGAGGGTTGTACAGAGCGACGAGCGGTTACTGAACCATAGGATGTGATCACAACGTAGGATGTCCGCCACCCTTTGCACACGGCCGTAGTGGTGGCGTTCAAATGTATGCTCGACGTTGAAGCACTGAAGTAGGTGGTCATGTTTGTGTCGACGGTTCGACGCCGTGAGCTGAGGGCTGGACTGGTGGCACGCATACGACTGCATCGGATTCCATTGATCAAAAAACACCAACACCTCAGACTGCAATAGGCACGTGAACATGGTCACTGCTGAGCTGAGTGGCAAAATACAGGATGTCCCGGGAGGAAACGTCGAAACTTGGAAAAGACAATTAAGGGCTCTTAAGACAATTTTGGGCATATTTTGCCTAATCCCTAATCTAACTCCTTAGATATTTCGAATGGCTGAGACGCAATAAGCACTTAAATGTTGGTTTGAAAAAATACTTTCTATGCAATAATTTGCATTTCTGAAACAAACACACTCGAAATGAGTAAATTGTCTATTATTTACAAAAGAAATGAATATATTTATTCAAAAATAAAAATTAACCCTGAAATAAAAAAAAGTCGAATAGTGTAAATTGGGTGTTTTTTTATTTGTGTTAATTTTTTTTGAAAATATATATTCATTTCTTTTGTAAACAATAAACAAGTTTACATGTTTCTGGAATATTTCTAGTGTTTTCCGACAAGTTCCGCTTCAATTTGTGCTGAAGTGATGGCTGAGTACACTCGTTTGTTTGACATTACCACGGTGAATGCAATCTGGCAATCTGGCAACCTTCATTCCGCGGTATAGCGGTTCCCTGGCATAGCGGACAAACGCCAAGGGTGATGATTTGGTGCGTCATTGGCTATAACATGCGAACTCGCCTCGTACGTATTGAGGGCAGTCTAAACAGCGAGCGGTACATTAGAGAAGCTTTAGAGCTTGAGGCACTGTCCCTTCTGCTAGCAGCTCCATGTGCGATGTTCCAGGTCAGGACAAAGCCCGACCACATATGGCGAGGATTGTGCAAACTTTCTGCGAAGAACGACGTGTACCACTGCTTCCCTGGCATGCGTGTGCACCTGATATACCGACCATCGAATATGTTTGGTATAGGGTCGGTCTGCAACTTGTCAGTTCTGGTCCTCCGGCAGCTACTTTCCGTGCTTTGTGGACGCGCTTACTAACAGCGCGACCACGTGTTTCCCTGAAACATATCCAAGCCCTCCTTGAATCCATGCCATGACAGCTAGAGGTTCTGATGGCAGCGCGTGGCATCACGCTGTGCTGAATACTCGCGGCCACAATGCATGTGCAGTTCTGTATTTCTAATTATTTCTTTTATTGTCATATCCCTAATCTGTAGAATAAATTTCATTTTAATCGTATGTCTCTTTCTTGGTGATGCAATTTTCACAATTAGCAGTGTACTTTAAGTCATATAAAAAATTAAAATACTGAATACAAAAACTTAAATGTTTATATTTAGAATTTAAAATCCCAGGTATAAGATACGTATTTATATATTTACAAGACTGCGTTGCATACTTACAACTAATGATGCTAAAACAGCATGTGCCTTCCCGCCCGTATTTTCCTGCAAAATTACGCGAAAAACACTCAAATTTTCGAAAAATTGTACACGGCCTTATTTCAAAATCTATCTTTAAGGAGAAGATTTCTTTTAGGGAAATATATCTATATTTAACTCCGAAAATTTTTGAATATTGCAATTTTTAAAAAATCAGGGTTTTCAAGGAACATGAGATCGGCACAATTCCCTTAAACGTCCTTCACACTATCTAACAACAACATTTAATAAAAAACAATGGAGACTTTTTTAAGTTGGAAAATATCCCAGGGGATTTAGGTAAATTATCCTACAAAATTAAAATATTTGTTTCAAATTCAAGGGGTCGCGATCAGTCAGATCGATTGGAGAATATCAATTTTGAAGAAAATAGGCTGAACGGTTTAGCCACTAGCGTTGTTCACAGACGGGCGGTCAGACGGAAGGACAGAAAGTCGTTTTGCAGTCATTCAATTTTTCGGCATCATGGACCCACAAAATGTGGATTCTGCCTACACCACGTGATAGAGGATTTCTTTCTACATTTAGCAACTGGATTTATCTACTTTTTCGTTATCAGAGCCCTGTAATAAGAGTTTTTCAGACAAATTTTTTTTTTCGCTCAGCATTACGTAACTTTCTCTCTACAACTCTAACGAGAAAGTAAAAAGAATTCTAAACTCAGAGTCAAGTGTAATGAGTTTAAGATAATAAATAGGCAATTACTTAACAGAACAAATCTAATTTATAATATGGGAAGAATCGAAATCCTATTAGGACACAGAGACATACAGCCTAAAATACTATATTATATTGTACACGACCTCATATACTATATAATATTGTACTATACTAAACATCATATTACATTTATATTACAGAAAAATTGTGGTGCCACAACCACAATTTTCCACTATTTCACTATTCCCTTCTTCCACTATTTGCAACACTTACGTATTATTACAATTCTACTGATCCACAAAAATGTTTGCTGGGATTCAGTCCCATGGCCTTAGTTTCCACATGTTATGACCTCTACACCAAGCGGAATAACAACACTCCCATCGCCCCCAAAAGAAAGTTAAATTTTCGAATTTTTCAAACTTCGTAAGTTTTTCAAGAAAATGAAGACAATTATTTTTAAGCAAACATTGCTCTTTTGATTAAAAAAATGTAGAGAAACTAGTGATGAATTAACAGCACATACATTCTCGCATTATTTGTAACTTTTGAAAGTTTCCAAAATTTAGATATGCGATCTGTGTCAATATTTAAATGTATTCTTGCTCTACCCAAGGGAAAAACAAATAAAAAATTTAAAGACTTTTTCGATAATTTTTTAGTACGTGCAAATATTACGCGAAAACTACTAGTTTTTTCCAAAAAATTGTACATGAAATTAATAAAATATCTATTTTTCAGAACATATCTCTTAAAAAAGCCTCTTCCATCAATGCTCTGCTGTTGCTTTCCATCAGTTTTTTTTGCAGTTTTCAAAAACTGGGACGTGCACAATTTTTTTATATCCTTTGCTTTACCCTAGGAAAAATAAAAGGAAATATCTGGGACCGTTTCTGATGGATAGAATGTAGATTGCCTTTACTTCAAATGCAAATTACGCGAAAACTATTCATATTTTCGAAAAAGTGTACAGGACCTTATCTGAAAATCTAATTTTCAAAAAAAATTATTAAAAATTCATTATCATTCCTCTTAGGCATTTTTAATTTTTTTTGCAATTTTTGGAAGTATACTAAGTTCCCTCAAAATGCGGACCGATTTTAAGCCTGCATTTTTAGAGTTCTTTGCTTTATCGTAGGACAAAAATTTGGGGGCTACTTTGAGACAATAATTGTTTTAAAATTTCTCTATATTTGTCACAAAATTACGCGAGAACTACAGATATTTTAGAAACTTGTATATGGATTTATGAGAAAACATCTGTCTTTGAATATCTTTTTTCATTAAGGCAAAATCCCTATCATCAATACAATAGTTAAACGAAGACAAGGAATAATTTTTAACTTTTGAAATTTTCTAAAATTCAGATTTCAACGAAAATGAAACCTTTCCAATTTTATTCGTTCTTTGCTTTATTTGATGAAAAAAAATAATAGTCTAAAAATTAGGAGCCAGTTTTCAGAAAAATTTGAAAACATTTAATCTTCATGTAAAGTACCCCCAAAATTCAAAATACTCGTTTCAAACTCGCAGGGTCTCCAGTGATTTTCACAGGCAATGGTTTGCGTGATACAGAATGGAAAAACAGAGGGATAAGAAGAAACTGAAAATAATAGCGCAGCAAAATTATTATTGTAGATGTCACGGAAATAAAATCTGTTTAAATAGTAAAGATGTAAAATAAATAAAATTATTTTCTTCTTTTTATTACTTTGGTCATATTGCTCTCACGTATTTCTCTCAATTACGCAGTGTGATCAAAAGTCTATTTTTGAGACGCGGCACGGATGGAAATGCAGGTCTGCATTACTTACGATCTTACAAGAAATATTATCTTATGTTCCGTTTCAACTGCCTTCTCACTTTTAAACGATATACCCAGTAATTTTTGTGCAGCCGTGCCCCCATCATCATGCCACTGACCAGTGACAGTATCGTTCACTTTGTATCAAATGCTTCAAAAGGCTGACGATTGTTTGGCTTGAAAACGTCTGGGTTTCCCTGAGTAGTTCTTCTTTCAATTGAATGGCGTTTCACGTTGTTAGAGATACGTGCCTTGCATGCGAATGATACACAAGTACGCAAAAGTGGAACAATAGATAACATACGACTACAAGTCATTGTATTCGAAGAGGTATTGATTTTTTAATGCTACTGCTTGTACATGGTAGAAACGATTAGAATCGCCCTTTGGCTCGCCGAAGTTCCAATGAACTAAATTAATGTGGAGATGATATTTTGATAATTTTCTGACGCGATTTGATAAACGTGATTGGAGAGGGTTCTGCGATAAAATGTAGATCATGGCCACATATTTCATGAGGGTATAAAAGAACCAGTCTTTATACAAGCTATCACGCTCTGTGAGAAGAGTCCGTGAGAAGTTCTTAAGGTGAGTACGACGATTTTTGCAGGAAGTGTAACAAAATCATTACATTCTTCTCAAATGTTTTAATTGTTAATATGCCCCTTAAAACAAATAATTTTTGGCATTTATGAATCCATGAGTATCACTCGGATGTTTCTCTAGATTATATTTTATATTTTTAGACAAATACCTAAATCACGTGATTCTGAAGAGGGAAGAAAAATTTATTACCTGGCAATTTACATACATAGTACTTTTCTTTGAAGGAGAAAAAACAGCACAACCTGCCCAATTTACTCATTTTTAACTTTTTCAACGTTATTTGAAAGCTCGATTCTGGAGAATGATTTTCTACATCTCTAATTTATACGCGGTTGTGCACGAAAATAAATTTTTATTTCCAAAACTTGGAGAACATTCCTCACAATGCTTATGGAATTAAATGTGCTTAGAAGTCTGTCAGCATTTGAGGAATTCTCAGTTGAAAGAAAATGATTTGAGTAGATATACTATATCAATTGTATGGAGAAAACATGGCTAAATGTTAAATATTACTGTCTGTGCACTCAAAAACTGAAGAAAAAAACATGCAATCACCGGTGAAGAGAGAGGTGTCTCTAGTTTTGTAAGATACCCAAGAACTCATGAAAAAATATTTTAAAAAATAGACAATTTCGATTTTGACAGAAAAATGCAAATACTTGACCGTGTTTTCCGCCTATTCTCATGCTGTGCATACGACTAAATTCTCATATTTAGTGCGTAACCCCGTATGACACAGCCGTCGTCATGTATTAGCAACGCTCCAATGAAGAGGTCCCTCATAATGAAATATTTGCTATTTTCGTGTTGTCAAATGCAACAGCAATTTTGTAATATTGTAGGCACGTAAATACCTGTTGTACTGAATAGTTACTAAACTATGTTGATGGGTAGTCTTGAAAACAGTTTTTATTAAAATATTTACTGCAGTGTTACTCGAGAGTATTCTATTTGTTGTTCCTGAGCAGTGTATGTGCTACGTGCTCAGCAGCATTTTTGATTTTCGAGGCGACTCTTAATTACTACCATTTGAATTTTCAGAGCTTTAGTCATTCCCTTCAGCAATTAAAAGAATATATAACATTTGTCACATATTGTTAACACAATAACAATGCCATTTCTTGGCAGACATTTACATCATATTTCTTGGCATACATTTGGATCATATTTTAGTCACAGCCTGGTTAAATCTAAATTACGAAGTTAAGGTTTACTTACGTTTGCGGGCGTGGAGAATAATTAACTCAACCAAGTCTCACAATTAAACGCCGATTCTCCCAGCCTCACGCTTCGATTAATTGAAAGGTCTGAAAGTGTCGGTTATGGAGGAATATAGTTTTCCAGAGTCTCGAATACTAGCCATCTAGGTTTTCCCATAAGATTTTAATGTTAACTCAGGGTAGGGTTGTATCATCACATTCATCGTTGTCACCACTCCATATAATAATAATAATAATAATAATAATAATAATAATAATAATAATAATAATAATAATAATAATAATAATAATAATAATAATAAACCTAAATATTTTGGTACATGCAGGACAATAAATTCATCTTATTTAGGTCCCATTATTAGACGGTTGTGGGAGCATCAGAGCTGAGGGCGAAGCTTTTGCTCGAGCATTTTCCATGTGTGTTGTGGGGGCGTGGCTGAGCGTGGCGCGTGTGTGCCGTGATGGAGCGTGTGTGCGTTCGTGTGCAGGAGCCGCAGGATGATCCGCTACCTGTTGCTGCTGGCGCTGGTTGGCGCCGCGTGTGCCGAGAAGGATCGCTTCGACAACTACCGCGTGCACAGCGTGCTGCCGGAGAGCGAACACCACCTACGTTTCCTCAGGGACCTGGAGGAGAACAATGATGTAAGGACACTTTCATATTTTCAGTATGAAGAGTTTTTGTGTTCACTGACAGTTGCTTTGATTGTAATAAAGCAGAAATGCATTCTTACAATTAAAAGAACTATTGTGCATATTAATTTCATTAAAAAATATATTGCTACTTGATTTTTGCCCATCTCGATTAGGGTTTTTTCGTTCAATTTTTCGCGATCCATTGGGAAAATGAGATGTTCTACTTGCTCACTTTTGGACTGGATGAGAGTTTAATCCTCTCATCTGTCACTTTATTTTACTGTTTTATATTAAATATTTCAATGAAATAATAACAAATGCGGTAAAGGAAATTTATAGATAAAAAAACTGTCCGAAATGGGAACACAAGAGTTTTTAAAGGATTTCGTTCTCTCTTAAAATTTCTTTTATTATATTGATTTTTTTGCAATAAATAACACACAATGCAAACGTTATTGACTTTTACTACAATTTAATCGTAAGCATTACAGATTATTTGGATATATGATATAAAATGGCGATATATCGTTTTTGAAATTGTGTGAATCGACAAAGAAATCAGATTTGATTTTATAATTTTGCTGTCAAAATAAGACCCCAAAGACCTATTTTCCCGCAACTAGTGAAGGGAGAGCTCAACAAAATGCGCATAATAAAGCTACATTTACAGTTCAGAAGTAAAACAGTGGACCATATCAGTATTTGCTTAATAGATATTGGGAAACTGGACGGGGGACCTGCTCGTGATGAAGGGGAGAAGTCGCTTTCTAATGCTCTGGCTTTGGAAATTTGCCCATTCACCTTATATCGACATGGGCTGTATTGTTGGGCATTTTTACACCACATAGGTGCCAAATGCTACAGATTATTTTGCGGTTGCGATATTCTTCAGCGACACAATAAAGCGGCTCATTCGGTTAATCAATTTTTAAACTTTTTTAATTTAACGATAAAAACAGTTAAAATCTGTGTTACGTACTAGGGGGAGAAGTGTAATATGTGCATTGTTTCTTGAGCTCTGGAATGTCTGTTCTAACTCATTTACATATTAAGTTGAATTATTAATACATTCAGCAACGAGCGTTTTTGGCAAGAATTGAAATGAAATATTATTTGTGCTGTTCCCTCGTTGAGCAAATACATGGACTTACGTGGGGCGCGAGAATACGTCATTTAATTGTACCTGGCATTCAGACGGTTTCTTTTTGCCACACCTGTGACATAGCTTACTAAGAATTTTACGAAACCCTTCCAAAATCTACCGCTTCCAGACAGATTTCAACCCTCGAACGCGAGTTTTGGAAGCTAGTGTGCTTACTCACAACTCTGTGATCGGCATATGTCCCTATACACGTATCTCAAAATAAACGTCACAAACATCTAGGGCATGCTTGGAATTCGAAGATAACGTCTTTCCAATGAACATGTGGTGGAAAATGTCATACATCGAAGTTATACTTAATGTGATATTTGTCCCTGATTGTTAGGCGTCAAGCACTCGTATTTGGCGCGTAAGCAAAATGTAAAGATCGTGATCTGCAAAGCACCAGTGCGTAATGAATTGCCACCCAGTCAGGGGCACATGTCACATGTGTAATTGGATTGATTGATTGTTAGTGATTCCGCGAGCGTAAACTAACGACGTCGTGCGTCCCGTAAGCGTAGTACATGCTTTTTCATAGTGAGGTGGCGGCGATCTTCACCGACTGGACGACGAGATCGGGCGCCAACCTAGCGACTAGCAGGGTTTTCCCCAACCAGGTATCTCCCACCAGCGGAGCAACGCCCCAGCCGGGACACATTCTATGTCCCCGGCCGGTCTCCCGGCATGTTTAGTAGTGTAGTGCATGTTCGTATAAGTGTGTGTAAGGGTGAGAATATGACAAGGAAGAGGAAGGAAGAATCGCGCGCGGTCCGTGGCCCGTTTTTATGGTACTGCCCCGGCTTTCGCCCAGTGTTTATCGGAGAAACCACGGAAAACTACCGATCAGAGCAGCCGATCGCTAGAATTCTCCTCCAGACAGCGACTGAATTTGACCTGTGTAGCTAGTGTTAGAAATCCTGCCGCCGTCGGGACTCGAACCTAGGACCTTCCGGTCAGAGGCACTACAGTGACATCAATTGATGCACTGAGCCACCGCTCCCGGTATGTGTAACTTCTTTTTGTGTGATTTCCTACTACAAATTCTGGAGAAAAATCTTCGAGCATTCAACATACCCTAGAAGATTGTATCAATTATTGTAAGATATTCTAAAATTTTTGTGCATATTTATTGCACCCATTTCTTACTGGTGCCGCATAATGAATGTTACAGAATATTAAATATTAATGGGGTCAAAGATGACCACTTTTTGCCAGTGAACTTGTAGTAGGAAATATCATACCGCAAACCTATGAGGACTTTTCTCCGATTGGTAGGCAACACATAGTGCACCGGTGCTTGGCAGGTAGACGTTCTGGCCCAAAGAGATTTTCTGTGTCTGACGAACACCAACGCGAGAAGAGTTACTTAACAATTAAGAGCAAATATCGCATAGGTAACTTCGTTATATGAGATTTCTCACCAAATGTTCATTAGCAAAGGGTGATTATCTTTGACCCTATTAAAACCCACAGGAGTTTGTTACATTCATTCTTTCATCCTGAATAGTTAGTTATTTTAATTCAGTTCAAACGAGAAACTTATGTATTTTTGTTCTATCTTCCAACAGTTTCTCTTCTGGAACGATGTTCGTGCTGTGAATGCGTCTGTCCACATCATGGTACCTCCGCACAAGACTTCAGAATTCCAAGACATTGTTGATTTTGTGGGTCTTAAGAGCGAAATTTACATCAACGACGTGCAAAAGTGAGTGAAAAATAAAATGTTTCCCAGATAATTATTAAGGGAGAAATAACAAAAAAAATGTTCATTTTTCTGCAGGTTGATTGATGCTGAAAATAACAACCCGGCTGCAAGATCTGGTATTTTTGGATGGAATGCATATTACCGTTTGACTGACGTAAGCACCAGTATTTCAAGCTTTTTCTCATTAAATACATTCGATCGCATATTACTAAAATTGTTTTACTTTCTTAGATCTATAATTGGTTGGACTCTCTTGAAGCTCAGAACCCAGGAGTTGTAAGCGTTATTGTGGGAGGTACTACTTATGAAGGACGTGAAATCAGAGGTGTGAAGGTGTCATACAAGGCAGGAAATCCTGGTGTTTTCATTGAAGGAGGTAAACACTTTGAGTACTAAAAACTGTTAACGACTAACAAGAACGTTGTTGAATTTTTGGTCGTTTACAACATTTTATAAATTTATTTACCACTGTTAATGTTTTAAATTGGACTTAAATGAAGGCACATTTTTTTCGATGGTCTCAAGACCACTTTATTTGGGTAGGGTATGTAGTAAAAATCGCTCGCTCCTCGCTCTTCGTGATCTTGCGACAATATGCTAAGTTTTAGGAAAATATATTGGAATTTAAAAATATAATTTTGATTGCACATTTGAATAGGTTTGTTTCTAGTGGTAAGAAAAATACAGTTAAGAAAGGACAATTATTTTCTTGCACAACAGCGGGCTAGACTTATCGCTCTAAAAAGTACATTTCAGTAGTTATAAGGAAATCCTCAAACCTCTAGAAAATTGCATCTTCCTATCGAGGTATTTCCTGACTCCCTCAAGTCATTGGAGATAAACTTCAGAAACTTCTCTTTTCCGTCTCTCTTGTGAACCCACTATACCTGTTCCATCGCTCGACCGCCCGCTACGGGCTTTGGCCGATCAGCGGTGATCCAGTCTCTCGCCCACGGGATATGGGGTTCGTGTGAACAAACCATACCTACTTGGAAAAAGTATGTTCAATTATTTAATTTACGTATTCATAATCTGACTCATTTTACTTTATGAGAAGCATCGAGGAATTTTTTTTTCAAATATCTTGCAGGAAAAGGCTGCATTATTTCTTGTACATGGAGTGTGTATTTGCGTGTGAGCATGTGGACGATAGGTGAAAACTAAAGTAAACGTTCACTTAATGTAAAGCTAGTCAAACTCTTGATCTTGAGAAAAAAGTCAAAGACTTCTTGAGGAGACATCTAGTAACAAGATATTTAATTATACATTAATAGCAGACTAATTGCCGATCTGGATTGTCGAGGCGGGTAGAGCGTGTCCCGACCCAGACCTCTCGGTCTGAAGGGTTGCGAGTTCGACTCACGCAGTGAGCTTGGTTGTTTGTACGTTGATTTACATGGATGTGTGTTGTCGCGGAAGGCCTTGTAAGTCTACTGTCACAGACCAAGGAGCTCGCAAATGTGTCATTGTTCAGGGTGTAAAGGTTAATATGTGTCCCCATAAGAGACATAGTATGTAAGCGGCTCGGATTGTTAAAATCGGCATCCTCTGAAGCTGTAAAAACGCTCCCGGAAGCTAAAACTAGCAGACTAATTGCAATTGAAGCGAAGAGCATTCCCAAAAGCGAGCATCATTAATATATCGAAAGTAGCTGAGAGCTCTTATATTTATTTTTGTTGCAGGTATCCATGCTCGTGAATGGATTTCACCTGCGACCGTGACGTACATTTTGAACCAGCTCCTGACGAGTCAGGATCCCGCCATTAGGGACATTGCTGAGAACTACGACTGGTACATCTTCCCCTCTTTCAACCCTGATGGCTACGAATACACTCACACCTCGGTAAATGCAAACTTTAACGTAGAATTAATTGATAGTTTACATTTTAATGACTTATTGTTACACGGTTTTCAAAAATGTTCAACCTGCGGCATAGTGACTTGTAAGCTTAACTTTCGCAGCACACCCATAAGATCTTATTTCTCAGAAATTAAAATACATATACTTTAATTATCATGTATATGTCACAATTATAATTGAATGAAAGAAAACAATTACAATGCAATAAACGCATAATTTCTATTGTTAACATGTTATACATTTAGAAGTCTGGATACAACTCCTCGAGAAATACGTATCAGAAACGTAAAGAGGATACATCTTGGAACAAGGATAATACAAATACTAATATATACCTATAACAAATACTAATATATACCTACTTCAAAACCTGTATATTTTAATTTTAATTTAAATTCAATTTTGATAAATTTGTTAAAAGAGAAGCTTCACAAAAAGAATTTACTTATTTCGGAAACATTCGGTTTAGGAATACATTATTATTATTATTATTATTATTATTATTATTATTATTATTATTATTATTATTATTATTATTATTATAATTTCGCTGCGTTCATTCACAGCGAATGAATTTAATTCAACTGATGTACTTACAATTTTTAGTACGTTTTTTTGACAAAATTCAACCGGTTCTAGTTTTCGATTACAAATTTGCGATTTTTGACCCCACAACAAAGATTCTGAATCTAATATAGGTGGTATTACAATTTCTGCTTTGTTGCAACATCAGAATCTCTTATAAATATATTTCTATGAATCCTTCAAACTGGTATTTTAGTGTTTCTAAGCACCATCATCATTTGTGAATGATAATTTGCCTATTTTAATAATTTGCGGAATTCGTCATTGTGACAGGGACATTTGAGGCGTATAACGAGAAGCGTCAATCACTGTTTTTTATTCGCATTGCAGTCCCGACTTTGGCGCAAGACCCGCTCCCGCTCCTCGTCCCTGTGCTACGGTGCGGATCCCAACCGCAACTGGGGCTTCCACTGGATGGGTAAGTAACAGTAAGGCAGGGGCATTGGGGTATGAGGATATGCCCCCTACGCAGACTGGAAGTAAATAAGTTATATTTTTGGCTCTGAATCTGTTCTTCCATTTTAAAAGCATTTGAAACATAAACAAAGTGTATGAGCTATGTTATTTTAAAAACTAACATTCTTTTCTACAAGAATTCACTATAATTGTATAAGAATAGTAGTTTATGCAATCAGTTTCTAATGTTAAGATTTATTGCCTGAGTACATGTTTTGAAAACGATCGACGTTAGGAACGAGTTTTCAAACTTGTACGAATGCAATAAAGCAATATTATAAACGAGTTGCATACGCTATTTTTTGTATAACAGCATTATAAATTTATCAGAAAATCAAACTAAATTTTGCGAAACAACTTTGTGACGGCTGGGTATTAGACATCTGTGCGAGAAAACGGTGGTCGGCTACCTTTCCATGATTCTCTCACTGCGATTGTGTGATGATGTATTTTTTCGTGCCGTAAAATACTAATACGTCATCATTTGTGTCGTAAAATGCCCTTTTCTTGCAGCAGAAAAGGTCGTCTATAATGCTGGTATTTTTTAACACACACTGCATTAATGATTACGTTTTTACAGTCAATATCCTCTTTGTTAAACAGCTTTAGTTCTTTTCACTGAAGGATTAAATAATTTCTAAATTATTGTTTATTTTTTCTAATTATATTTGGTTTTAAAAAATCTTTGTGTTAGTGTCTAGTTGGTCCTGCGCGTCGGACTGCCATTTCAGTCCAATTTTTGACCAACTTTACTTCTTTCAAAACGTAGCATGCAGTTTGAATTTTTTATTGACGTAATAATAATAATAATTTATTATTATTATTATTAATATTATTATTATTATTATTAATATTATTATTATTATTATTATTATTATTATTATTAATGTTTGTGGCACTTCTGTTTGTAGATGGTGGTGCCAGCAGCTCTTCTTGCTCAGAAACCTATGCTGGATCTTCAGCCTTTTCTGAAATCGAGACCAGGACTTTGTCGCAGTACATTTCAACTATTGCTGACAAACTGAGTGTGTACCTGAGTTTCCACAGCTACAGCCAGTATCTCTTGATTCCTTATGGATTTTCCAACGCCCACATTTCTAACTACGATACCTTGGTAATATATGAAGAATGAATCACATTCTGACTTTACTTCGTTCATGAAATCTTTACCTCGGTTTTACTACTGTTTCAGATGGACATCGGGAAGAAGGCTATTAACTCTCTTTCTCAGCGTTACGGAACCAAGTATGTTGTTGGAAATATCGTCGACGTCATCTGTAAGTATTTTTCTTTTTGATTTTATTATTTTTATCTTTTAAAGGACAGATATTTTCTAAATAAGTTGGCACTATATTTTTAATTCATTAGCAATATTTCCAAATTTTACTCCTGATATATTCTCGGATATAAATTAATGTCATATATATTACGTGTATTTATCCATTGCGAAAGGCAAGGGCATGTAATCATACCCTACTGGTGAGTTAGCCCAGAGCCTGCATTGACACTGTTTCTGAAGCGACTCTGACCGGGAGTGTTCTAGTCTCTAGTCTAGGGTGCCAGTTTCAACGGTGGCTACATAAGTTGATTCAACCAATGTTTGTAGGAAAATTCTAGCGGCTGGCAGCTGTGATCGGCAGGTTTTGGTGGTTTCTCTCGTCAATAGGATGTTTAAGCGCTAAGCGTAAAGTAGCGACATTATCCACTGACAGTCATGTGGTGGACCTTGAACATATCCCTCATCTTAGTCCTAAGACACGACGTTTTAACTTCGTAAATAGTGCAGGCCTGTAAGAATCTATACAGTCCCTTTACCTACGGCAAAATCACCGTCTTCACAAAGTAAAGGGTGCGTTTTTACAACATTGATAAACTGTTTCTCGTATGTGAGCCTGTTACAATTAATCCTCACCAACATCCACAACTCTGGCAAGAATTAACGTAAAATGTTGGTTGGAAAAGCAACAAGTACGAAATTCGCGAAAAAGAACTGGAAATCATAGAACGCTGTTGTTAGATATTGTCCACATCGTCAAGAAAAGCCGATTCAAAATTCCAGAATGCATACTCATCGCGCAGAACCAGAAAATATTAAACTTGTTGCATAATGGAGACTTTTTACTCTTGACTCGTTCCGAGATTCAAATCTCTCACCAATAGCCTACATTCTTTGATATATTATGAAACTTCTTTGTTTAACGCTTGAAATGTTTCTTTTGTTATAATGCATGATGCAACGACGTCAGTCGTGATCAACACGTGATCAACAGAGTTTGAGAATGTCTCCGTACGACTGGCACTAAAAGTTCCTAAAACCAAGTCAATGCCGGAGCAGAACACTAACAAACGGGCCACGGACCACGTCCAAACTTTCTTTCCTCTTCCTTTTGATATCATCTTCCCTTACATTCTTTCTTTCTCTTTCTCTCTTTCTCTCTCTTTCACACACCCACACACACACATACTACAGAACCACACATGACGGGAGACCAGTCGAAAGCTATGCCTTGTCCCGACCGGGGCAGTGCCCCGCTGGGGGAGATATCTCAACGGGAAATACCCTAGATGTAGGTCGACGCCGAAACTCTTCATCCAGGTGGGGAGGCACACCGACTTCTCCTTTACTTACGGGACTAATGACGATAGATGCGATGGAAATGCATCGATAGCACGATGGCATGCCCGGAAACTTCAATCAATTATCGTACGCAGATATATTGCACAATTTTGTATCATTTTTCAGTCTTATCTGGAAACATTTATTGTCTTGCAGTTACCTTCGCTTATCAACCAGTTACAAATTTTGTCGAGACCTTCCTTTGTTGTAATTTGAAAATAGCTTTCTTGTAAGTCTGAAATTTAATTTCAAATTAACATAATTAATACACTTATCGTATTCCAAATTTTATGTGTTGTGCACGCATTCCTTGTTTCAATATATAAATGTCTGCCACGATGTACTACGTCTGCGATCTATAATTAAGATTAAAGAACACAGTGAATGACACATGCGAAAAACGATATTTTAATTTATCTTAAAAACAGAAGAAAAAATTTATTCAGCCAGTTTTCAGATATGTATCTTGTAAATGATGTTCAGTTTCCTTTGAGCGTTTGGGCAAACCCTTTGCTTTCCTTTTGGAATACTCTCAAAGATCACATACAGAAGTTACTGCTTCTTAAGTTAAATAAAATGACTATATATATATATATATATATATATATATATATATATATATATATATATATATATATAAATAAAATATATATATAAAATATATATAAATAAATAAAATAGGGAATAAATATACATAAAATTAATTTAATATATATAGGAACATGATTTACACACTTTTTCGTTACCAAGGCCCGACAATGAGAATATATCTGTTACAAATTCCCTCTTTTCCGGCCCACGATTACAATACCTTCTAGTCTTACTTTTGTAAGGGCGAGAAAGTAAACATACAAAATGGAAATATATTTGAAATAAGTGAATTGCAAGCTTCACGTTTACACGGCAGCTCCTACAACAACGCGTTTAATTTTTGCAGATGTTGCGAGCGGAGGAAGCATGGACTGGGTGCGCGGCGAATACGGCACCCCCATCACTTACACATACGAGCTGCGCGACACGGGTCGCAACGGCTTCCTGCTGCCGGCCGAACAGATCATCCCCACCGGCGAGGAGACGCTGGACTCCGTCCTCACCATCCTCCAGGAGGCGCGCAACGTCATCTAAACACACGCGCCCCCTCCCACTCCTCTGGCGAACGAGCGCTTCGTTCTGTTCCAAACGGCGTGAAGCCGCTGGCCCTGGCGACGCGACCATCTGAACGCTCACGGAAACCAACGTAGCTTCGCTAGAAAAGCTGAGGACTTCACGACGGTCTCGCTCATAACTTTTTTTAAACCAATAAAGAGAATCAGTTTAATGTTGTATCTTCTATATGATATCCCGATTCACTATTCCACTTCCCGAAAAAGGCTGTAAAAAAGATATCGTCGCCTTAGAGGTGAAGGCTCCTAACCCACAAAATTTATATTTCGGGTTATTCCCATTTACTGGGTCTAGAAACTCAAAATATTGTTCTTTTTGAATATATTTTAACAAAATATTTCAGTCAAACTGAGAAGAGGACTTTCTACAAGTAAAGATAGTCTTTTTCCAATCGCAAATCGCTGTATCTCAAAACATGCTCATTGTGGATTAGGCCCATTTACCTCCAAGGCGACAATATGTATGGGTTGATTAGTAGCCAGCTTTCCAAAATTGTATTATGTAAATCATTGAGCTGATTTAAAACAACAAATTTTTAAAATGTCATGTACAATCTTTTGAAAAAAACGAGTAGTTTGAGGTTAATTGTGCTTGAAATAAATGGAAATTATAAAAGAAACATTTTCTCAAAAACCGCTCCAAACGTTTTTCGACAATTTTTTTCAATGATAAAACAAGGAATGCTTAAAATAATGGCACAGATCTCATTTTCGTTGAACTCTGAATTTTCCAATCTTTAGAAGTTACAAATAATGCTAGAAAGTAACTAATATTGCTGAATAATATCACGTTCAAATGATTGGAAATCTGGCGATTCATACATATACATATGTGATCATAATTTCTGACTTTGGAGAAAATAAACATTTGTTTTGAAATCAAGTTCCTAGATCAGTGGTGAAGCGTCAACTCATATGTAATGTAGTAGTATAATTTGACTCGGTCAGTAGCGATGTATCCCCTTTGTTAACATAGGCAAAGCGATATTAATTTCATTAGAGTGAAAAAAGTTGTATATGTAAGCAGTTTTATCTATTTAACAATGACAGAGAAGTAAATACTGTACTTGAAATTTGCAAAAAACTTAGCTTTTATCGGATATCCCAAAAATCTTACGTTGACTATGTCTTCTAGTCAACAACGCTGCACCGGTTCAGACAAACTGCTGTACCTCAAAAACCGTCCACCAACAAAGATACAACTTCACCAAAAGGTTCATTGAGGCATACAGCACTCGGCATACAACATTTCATGAAAATCCGAGAAGGTCGCTCAAACCACTTGTAATTTCACCACTTGACATGGAATGACCCATAGGTCATCCTTTCTATCCCAAACAGTGGGGTAAAGGGTCAGTATATGATAATTTAAAATTTTGAAAGCATGCATTGTAAAATCATACTACCAATTTGATCTAGAAAATCATATATAAACAATGGGAGACAATGATTCTGCAGATCCTCTTTACCAATTATTTTCCTAACTATTAAAGGAAATATTAAATTTTGATCCTCTTTTCTCCGTATTGCAGCACCTGGATGCATTGTGAATCAAGTTATATCAAATACGAAAAAATATGGAATTTCGGAATTAAAGTGTGATATTCTATTTCATGTTAAGATATATCAGTATACAAAATTTCATGAAAATCGAATTTTCGGTCGAAAAGTTTTTGCAGGAAAAAATGTGTATCAATTTGTATAGTGTAAGATCATGTAAGATGTATTGAAATAAGAATTATTTAGAAGATTGAAATAAGAAACAAGAAAACATAAGAATACATACAAGAATACATAATTTAACATAAAGAACTTAGCTGCTATTTCAATATTTATCGCAGTGAGGAAATTGCGTTGTGGCAACTCATTCAATTACGCAAGTAGCAGCCAGATCCGTTGCTCACCGGTGACGAAATGCACCGGATCTCCCCATGGAGAAGCGTGCGTGGCCAGTAAACACGCAGAAGAGAAATGGTGGGAAATCCCGTATATTGTCATTTACATTTGAAATATTGAATGTTTATAAACAATAAGAACAGATCTTGAGTTTACTATACATTTCCTGTGACGATTTAACTGTCTCGTAAGTTATGATACGACTGTAACTTATGAGAGTAATTATATAAACGAAACCTACATGCGTACACGGAGAGAAATGTTTAGGCCATACTATTGATCACATAGTATATCGAACTAAACGGTTTAGTAAATTTTCGTAGAACAAAGCGCTTAGTCGCTTTTACGAAATGGCCGTTTCGTTCAACGAACTAATGCATGCATGGTCTCAAAAACGAACTGCGTTTGGTGGACTGTAGAAAACGAATCATAGCGTTGACGACCGCGTGTAGTCGTATTTACTAAACAGATCGCAATGGGCACTACTAAACATACAGTTCCTTGACTAATGCCGTATTGTCATATCTACTAAACAGGTCGCAATGGATATTACTAAACGAACCGTAGCGTTTACGACTGCATGTAGTAATATTTACTAAACAGGTCGCAGTGCGCGTTACTAAACCATTCGTCCTGTAAACTGATGCGTATATAGTAATATTCAGTACACGGGTCACGTAAATATTAATTTTAATATTAATGAGAGTTTTTGTCGAAGTTAATTTTATGCTTAATTTTTACGAAATTATGTTTTAATGCACCTTTCAAACCTGGCCATGGTTCTGCTGTAAGAACCAAGTACAAATGAAAACACACATCACGGGTTTGGGTTGCTCTTAGTACTTATAATCTTAACCTATAAACTACACAGCTAATATTTGATGACTTTATAATTTCGACTTACCTTCAAAAGCTGCAATATATTCAGATAATCCCCAAATCCGAGACACTATTTATTATGTGTGTCATTATGTTAAAGTAAAACTATAATATAACACAAAGATAGAATCCTCACTGTTCACGAACACACCAGTTGGGCTCCACCAGGAAGAGTAATGAATGAAGAGAACTTCTCATTGAGAAGCGATGAGAAGGAAACGAGGCTCTAAAGATTCTTCCGCTGCACGTGCTGTATGTTCAACCATTCCAATTGGTCAGATTTTTGAAAACGCAGGAAAGCTGAGAGAGCTGCACAGCCTCGATGCTAACGCCCCTACGCTTGCCTCCTGTACTTTGAATTTACTAAACAGCGTTTAGTGACTGTGACGACACGAGATGTAAAAATTACAGAATAGTTATATCTACGAAACACGCATAGTAAAAGTGAACATTCAATTTGTACATTCACTTACGATTTTGAATTGTCTGATGTACTAAACGAAACCAAAGCCTGTTTAGTAAATTTGACCTCACGAATAATTGTATTTACTGTATGAATGCTTACTAAACATGTATTGTTCACTGTACCATAACATTTCTCTCCGCGTATTTTATTAAACTAAATTTTCATAGCGATATTTTTGGAGTGCAAACATGTTACAACTCGCACGAGCACGAGAAAAATAACACTTTCCGAAATGTTGTAGTACTCCAAACATTTTTATAAAAAATCAGATCAATATCTGAAAACAGAAAAGTTCTGCCCAAGGAGGTTACATATGGACTCGTTTCCATTAATTTTCGATTTGTGGAGTCGAGCAAAGAAATATTGTACTATAATATATTTCACTTTGCACTTTATTTTGAAAAATGTGATAATGTACCATAAATATCACTACCATGTGTCCGTAAAATGTGAAAAGTGTTGTTTTTACAATACATCATAATTATCACTTCCTACATCTACAGTTTTTAAGTGGGCTTAATATCAGATTTTTTTTTCAATTTCACATATTTGATTTGACAGGGTGTTAATTTTCGAAATACTTCCATGCGTTTTTTGTAAATAAGCTATAACAGACAAAAAACTGATCGAAAGATAAAAAGAGTATATTCATTAAATCTTGACTTAATTACAAAATAACCCATTATTTCATACAATTTAAAAACATTTTTAAAAAGTTTTATTTATTGTTTCCTGAAGGTTAATTTTTATTTACACTAATAGTGAACATAAACACAAAATTAATGAAATAGATCGAACTACTTTTATCATTTGAATAATGTATGATTAATGCTATCGTTTCGTTTTTAGGTTTTCATCATTATTCCAAAACGTTTACCATTTTGTACACATTAACTATATCACAAATCATTTCACTTAATTTTACGCCACATTACCCCACTCTACAATTACATTTGGCCTCATTCAGGGATGTTCTGATCATTTACAAGCGATGCGTCGAATTATTTTCTGGCACTAGTTGCTCACGGTTTCGAACCTGGTGACAATATCCCTTCTAGATCAGGTTTTTCGTCCAGTTTTCCCTGATTCTTTGGCCACATAGTGACATGGCACTTGGTTTGATTACAAGGAACATTAAATTAGCTTTTCTCCCTTCGAAAAGTCACATAAACGTAGATAAATTAAACTTGATTTGGAATCATCAGTTGAATAGGCTATTAAGACGAACAAGGAGGACATTACCACAGGGACTGAGTCAAGCCGTGCCAGATCTACATCGCAACGCAACAACTGTGTCAAGGAGATGAAACAGGGTTTCGTAGCATTTACGATGGCGGAATAAAGAACACGTAATCTTCCGTCCCTTGTTTTCCAAAGGTTTCTTTACATTGGTGTCCTTCACGTTAGTTAGCATTATGTTACGGCAGAGTTAAACAGTGGAACAAACTTTTCACAAAGGAAAATTTGTGATAATGTGCACTTGACTTTCTGAATCAACGAATAAAATGTAAGTACGGTGTTTTGGCTCCGTGTTTTGTGTCTTTTTCTAACAACACATACGTGAATGAACTGCAGGTCGGACATTTTTATTAAAAAGTATGTTTTAATTCGTTTGAAATTCTATTAGAAAAATATTTGGATATTTCAAAATCACATTTTCGAACATAACTCGCAAATGAACAGTTCGATGTAAAATATTTTGCACGGAACAATCATAGGCGAATATCTATACCCGGTTTAAGTTCCGTTGCATTGTGAGACTGGGACCTAACCCCAATCTACTCTTCGTATGACCGCTACATCGCGGCCCCATCGATACTGCTTTGAAACTAATGCTGCTAAAACAGAGATTCACTTTCACTGATAGGGATTTTGATTGATGATTGATAATTTTCTGTTAATGAAGAAGTTGACTGCCAATTCCGTTCCATCTGAATATCAATACTTTTAAGATTTAACTGTTGCAGGCAGTGCCTTGCATAAGAATAATTCTGACACATGAATTTTCTCTGTTGAGAGAATCTGAATATTTTTCTATATGTGTCAAGCTCCTACAGGTATGTAACTCAACACCTGGGAAGAAAAAAATGCACAACTTACGCCACTTTGTTTGGTTATTTTGCAAGTTACTTTTTTGCTTCTAATCACCTTAAATATCAACAAAGAGAGAAAATGGTAATTACAGTAAAATGAATTTACTTATAATTTTTAGTTATATCAAACTTATTTGTTTTTTTATTGTGCGATGTTCCGGGACATTATGCGTCATATTCGTGGTGCGTAAAAAGGCATTTTCTGAATTTCTTACCGTTTCTTCCGACTCCATCTTTCATCCTACAAACTATTCCCTCATCTGAATTATTAATTACCGCTTGGGCGGTCATTTAGTTAAAATCAGCATCATCATCAACATACTATTTTTCTTCTTCTCATTTTTTTCTTTTTTTACCTTTTCGCCTTACGAATACTTCGTAAGAAGAGAAAGTTATGTTACCTTGCCCAAGAAACGGCGAATTTCCACTTTCTTGCACTTACTTAAGAAGAGAAAGTATTGTAAACCCGCGCGGGAAAATGGCGAATTTTCGACACAAAAACTCTTATTGCTGGGTCCTGGTAACGAAAAAGTGGATAAATCCAGTTGTTAAATATAGAAAAAAAATTCCCCTAACACGTGGTGTAGACAGAATCCATGTTTTGTGCATCCTTCATACCGAAAAATGGATTGACGGTAAAATGTCTGTCTCTGTCCGCCTGTGCACAACTCTAGCGCATAAACAGTTAAGCCTATTTTCTCCAAAATTGATATTCTCAATAGCTCTGGCTAACGTCGCGGCCCCTGGAGTTTGAAACCGATATTGTAATTTTGGGGGTTATTTTACATGAAGCCCCAACACATTTTCAAAATTTTCAAAAAATGTCTAGAAATGTTTTGATTAAATTTTGTTTTTGAATAGTGCGAATGACGTTTAAGGGCAGCTCTTATTTTCATTGAAATCCCCAATTCCTGGAAATAGAAAAAAATATTAAAACTACAAAAATGAAAATAGAGATTTTTCCTTCGACAAATTTTTTTGCACAATATTCGCTCCTTAAAAAGGTCATATACCATTTTTAAACGAGTAGTGTTTTGCGCAATTTGCGCTTGAAATTTACGAACTTTGTTTCTCAAAAACCGCTTCAAATTCGTTCTTTAAATTTTTTCACAAATATAATAAGGGACGGTAAGAAATATAGTGCTAGTCCCATTGTCGGGTATTGCTCGTTTTTTCACAAATTGCAAAAAAAATCAAAACTACAAAATTGAAGATAAAGATTTTTGCCTCAGACACAACGTTGCACAAAATTAGCTCTTTAAAAAAGGTGACGTACAATTATTTTGAAAAATGAAGCACGAGTATTTAAAAAAAGAGTAATTGCGTATTTTCTGCTTGAAATTATTTAAATATATACAGGTTTCACACCAACTACGGGTCACGAGAAAAATTGAATGATATGAAAAATATTTCATTTAATTTTAATTACAATTTACAATTGAAAATGGGAATATTAATTCTATTTTTACTTTCTTGCACTTTTACTTTTTACTCAATTTGTATTCTCAATGTATTGATTTATTTCTTTTTAAGCAACCCACAAACATTAATTATAATTTCCACAACAATGTCGCATCGATATTTGAGAAGATCATTGTTGAACGCCGAGATGGTGGCGGTGATAAGATACAGCTGTTTTATTTGGTCGATCTTGTGTTTCGAAATAAGCTCTTCAGAAATTATTCGAAACCTATTTGATAATTCATATTTTTTGTCGCAGTTTTCTCTTGTGCCGTAAGAGAACTAGTGCTCACAATAGCATGATTTGTACAGCGTAAATCCTAGACCGAAGGTCTATACTTCCGTTTGCGATGAATTTTCAGCTGATTTTTTTATAAATTACTCCTCAGAATGCCCGGTGAGGTAAGTCATATACCATCTAATATCATCTGACCTCTAAAAACATTTACTGCGTATTGAATAAAAGTAAATGCTGCAGTAACTGTAACTTCTTCAAACACTTAAAGAAAGCTATACCCGTGAAAATTTTTCCATAAGAGCCTGTACTAATTTATTAAAAAATTAGGCCAAATTGTTTCTTTCCACCTTGAAGAACAGAGCTTTTACTTTCATTTAAAATATTTTTTTTTTGGGGGGGGGGTACTTCACCGTGGTCGATATAAAGAACATAATACCTTAAAGTTTTATTTTCCTGTGCTTCGTTTGAGGTGGTGAAAATAGTGAGGTGGTGAAAATAAAAAGGCGAAAAATTCTCTGCTTTAATATCTTGCAAAGATCTTAGCGTCCGGCTTGCTGGGTCAATGGGTCACGATATATTATAATCCTTATTACCTTTATAATGGATTATAGGATCCGCAGACTATACAGCGCTGCTGGGAATCTGAAATAGAATGATTCTAATTCCTAGTTCATTACTGTTTGGATTGATAAATGAAAGATCACTTTCTTTTTTAAAGAACAAAATTTAATAAAGTTTATTGTTACCTTTTAGTAAACAATTTAGTGAATTTAATAAATTATTTTGATGTTAGGCCTTTTATCAAGATATCTTTGAATTTACAGTTTTATACCGCGGTTAACTTATCTATTCTTCGTTGATGTCCCTCGAAGACTTCTCAGTCGAAATATCTTGCGAGCTTGCCGTAGTCCAAAGTTCCAAGAAATCCTCTTCTGCTCCTATCCAAGATGGTGTCAAACTATCAAAATTATCAGTCCCGATTACGTCCTATGACATAGTCCCGAAACCTATAACTCGATTACCACTCCCGACAAAGTCCCAATTTATGCATCAATATTACTTCCACATGCAATATCTGCAATATTATTTACTGTCCTTAAACTTTCACGATCTGAAAACCCGACTCTGACTATCTGCACTCCACTCGCTCCCACTCACAACCTACGATCCGTTCAGACACGCGATGCCGGTCAGAATGAAATCTTCCTGCTTGATTCATCCGCGAAGCTTCCTATTAAACTCCCTTCTTTTTTTTCATAACATTTGACCGTCATTCTCTCACCCAGCCAATCCATGCGTTCGTTATATTTTGGTGTAGCTGACCTTTCGATCGTCTAAACTTCTTAATGCATATTCCACCATATAGTCTTCAAATAAATGTTAGTTTATATTCATGTGACATATCGGTATGTCACAGCTTCCCCTCTCCAAGCGTCATTTGGTTTGCTACAACCTAACTAAATGACAAGACTAAAACTGAACACTTTCTTCTTGCTTCTTCACACTAAACGACATTAACACTTTACACTTTGCACTGCACTAGGTCTTGTTTCTTGCTGCCTTAAAACTATTTACATTTTCCTTTCGGAATGTGCCAACAATAACCATTTCACCAGGTATTCTAATAACCGTTTCTGCCTAATATTTGCTCCCCATTAACTTCATTGAATACACATACACATTAAATTAAACTCCCTACACAAACTGACAAAATACACATAACAACAAAACAATAACAAAAGAAAAACTATTACTCCTAATATTTACAACTATTTACAAATCTCTGTCATGACCAGAATATTTAATCATGCGTGTCGTCCCTCATATACGGCTTCATGTTCCTGTAGTTATATGTTCCCATTTGTCGTCCGTTTTCATCATTCAAAATCGCAGCATTCTTGCTTAATACTTTACAAATTCGGTACGGACCTTTATACAACGGGAAAAATTTATAAAATAGCTTCTTATCCGCTGACGACACTTGAGGTACTCTAATTAACACTTCATCACCCTCCTTATACTCGCCTCGAAAGCATTGCTTCTGTTTTAGCTTTCTTTTGGCTGCTGCCTCCCTCAAATTGTCATAAATTATTCGCGTATCTCTCACATCATCTGGGATCCCACTTATTTCTGGAGGTATCCTAATCCTTCGAAACGGATCATTTTTTTCTTTCCTACCCATGTGGACCTCTATAGGCGTGCTTCGCGTGCTCCCATGCGGAACATTATTCAAAACGTAGTTCAATACTGGAACGGCCTCCATCCATCGGTTATGGCTTTCCGAAATGTAGACTCTAAATAAGCGCGAAATCTCCTTCATAATTCTTTCGCTGGGGTTAGCTTGAGGATTCCGTACCGTCGTGTAACATATTTGGATACCAATTCTTCTCATGTCTTGTTCCCATTTTCCACTAGTAAATTGCGTCCCCAGATCACTAATATTCTTTAATCCAAAGGCCATCCTCTGAAAACTATACGTATTGCCTTCAAATGAAAAACTGACAAATTTTTGCGATTCTGGGTGTAGTCCAATTTGCCAGTACGACGCAGTAAAATCCAGTCCCGTGAATATCCGAGCTCCTTTTACCTTCCACATCATTTCCTCTAATTTCGGCGGTTTTTCATGATGAGCGATGGTCTTGCTATTGAGTTTCCTAGCATCAACACAAAATCTGATCTTATTGTCTTTCTTACGAACTATCACTATTGGGCTTACATACGGTGTCATCGATTTTTTTATTATACCATCCTCAAGCATCGTGTTTATTTGTTTACGTACTTCGCTTTTATATACATGGGGGATCGGATATTGTTTCAGATTAAAAGGTTCCTCATCCATCAATTCAATTTTAAATTGATATCCCTTTACCGGCTCCCTTGAACTTCCAAAAACATCTTTATATTCATTGACTAACATTTCAATAGCTTCACTAGCATCTATTCCGTTTTCGTCGACCGCGCCCTCTGCTGCCGCGTGGATCTGGTCCCTGGTCTCTTCAATTTGTTCCGCAATATCGCAAATACACATATCTTCGCCCTCCTGGTCTTTGATCCCTAAACAATGTTGTTGCCCTTTGTCACCTCGTAACAATATACTCCTGTTACCTATGTCGACCTTGGCGTCACACATTTTTAGGCCATCAATCCCCAAAATAATTGGACGAATCAAATTCTTCACTACAATTGCCGGAAACTGAATTGTCATCCCTTGGACTTCCACTTCCACCCAAATTTGCCGACTTCTCGTTTCGATGCGCCTTCCATTAGCTGTCCGAATATCCAAACTCCTAGTGGGTAGCTCCTCAATTTTATTTCCCTTTTTCTTTAACTGCTCATATAATTTTTCCGACACTGCACAAACATTAGCACCTGTGTCAATTAAAATGTCTACAGGTATATTCCGAAATATCCCCTTCAAAATTAAACACGTGCTATTCTCCGCCCGTTCGTCCGTATCTTCCCTTAATAAATCTTCCGCCGATACTTCAATGCTATTCAACTCCTTAAGAACCATCACGCCCTCATTATCATCGTTCGAAGTATCCCGCCCATTTACTTCGAACACTGGGAGTTTTCCTGTTCAATCGCATTAATTTCCACATGTTCCCGTTTATTGTCCTCTTTGAACCTCCGCGGATACCCGTTTCCTGTCTTTTTATTTTCCATTTTAGTACTATTTCCCCTGTCATCCTTTCTTTCTGAGCTATAATTTCCTTGGCGGTTGTAATTATTCATTGTTTTTCCCGTTCCATTGTTATTCTCGTTCCTGCTTTCATTATATTGATACCCGTTACTACGATCATAATCACTATTCAATGTCTGGTCGAATCGACTTAAACGTTCGACCAGATCCTCAGAATCAATAGGCATGGAGTTCCACAATAAATTTTGGATATTTACAGGCAACTGACGAATAATAATTCTAATTAATTCATTGCTATCCATTCTGTCTTCGCATGCCTTGAATGCTGCTATTTTACGTGTTGCGAAGTCACACATATTCTCGGCTCCACCCTTCTTATACCTTTCACTCATTAATTTGTATTTTAGATCAAACTTGTGGCTTTCGTTCCAATATCTTTTTAAGAATTTATCCTTCCATTCCTTATAATTAGTCGGTTCCGGTACTAAAGAGGTCAACCAATGATGTGCCTTGGACGACATGGCTTGTTCTACTATATGCAATTTTAATCTTTCGGGGATATTATTTATCATAAAATAATTCTCTAATTTTGAAATAAACGACCACGGTTGTTCTTTCATATCACCATGAAATTTTAGGTGGCTTGGTATTACAAGCGCCGATGCATTCATTGCTATATTTCCCTGCGAACGTATGAATTCGTTTTCTAACTGTTCAATCTTGTCCTTAATGTCCGACATGTATTTCCCAGATTCAGATTCTTGCACCATTTTAATGTTTCTAAGTCCCTCCTGTATTCGTTTTTCTAATTTACTATCCGAATTAACTAATTTAGATTCTATGTTTTCAATTTTTTCGCCATGTTGAAGCGACATTGCGTTTAAGTTATCTACACGCGATTCGACGATTGTCAACTTTTCGCATTGTTGGTCATGTAAATGTCCCAATGTCACAACGCTCTCCTGTAAATTATTAACTTTGGAATTAATTTTGTCGCCAGATTCTTTTAATTCCCTCTGCATTTGGTCGACTTGATTATTAAAAGACTCAATTTTACAATGAATAATATTGAATTCAGCCGATGTATCCACCCGTAATTGCACTATTTCCTCGTGTATTTCCTGACGAAAATTCTTCAATTCTAATGACATTTTCGATGTCATTCCTTCCAATTTAGCGTTATTTTTTTCTAATTTAGTATTAATATCTGAAGTAATTCCCTCTAATTTAGTATTATTATGCTCAAGTTTTGCGTTCATTTCTGCTAACATTTTAAGAATTAAATTATTAGGGTCCATATTTCCTAACGGTGCAGCCATTATTTCCTTTTCTTGTGGTTCAATCTCAATAATTTCACGCGAGATTTCTCCCTCGGGATTAGTATTAGCAGACGCCATATCATCTACATTAACATTCTCCATACGCAATTTTTTGCTCCTAGTATCCATTTTGAATTCTAATACAAATTAAAATCTCTCTGTTAAATTATTTTAAAATCACACCAATGAAATGGTCTTGGCTCTTTCTTATAATTAACAATTAATTTCAAATGTCAATCCATAAATTTCAGATTCCCTTTGGATCACTTTATTATAATTTATAAGACTAATTTTATCCGTGTCACCAATTGTTATAAATTATAACAAATTATGCATCACGTTGGCGCGCCATTTTGAGATATACAAATTTTCTCTCTACATTAATTTCTCGCAAAGATCTTAGCGTCCGGCTTGCTGGGTCAATGGGTCACGATATATTATAATCCTTATTACCTTTACAATGGATTATAGGATCCGCAGACTATACAGCGCTGCTGGGAATCTGAAATAGAATGATTCTAATTCCTAGTTCATTACTGTTTGGATTGACTAAATGAAAGATCACTTTCTTTTCTAAAGAACAAAATTTAACAAAGTTTATTGTTACCTTTTTGCAAACAATATAGTGAATTTAATAAATGATTTTGATGTTAGGCCTTTTATTAAGATATCTTTGAATTTAGAGTTTTATACCGCGGTTAACTTATCTATTCTTCGTTGATGTCCCTCGAAGACTTCTCAGTCGAAATATCTTGCGAGCTTGCCGTAGTCCAAAGTTCCAAGAAATCCTCTTCTGCTCCTATCCAAGATGGTGTAAAACTATCAAAATTATCAGTCCCGATTACGTCCTATGACATAGTCCCGAAATCTATAACTCGATCACCACTCCCGACAAAGTTCCAATTTATGCATCAATATTACTTCCACATGCAATATCTGCAATATTATTTACTGTCCTTAAACTTTCACGATCTGAAAACCCGACTCTGACTATCTGCACTCCACTCGCTCCCACTCACAACCTACGATCCGTTCAGACACGCGATGCCGGTCAGAATGAAATCTTCCTGCTTGATTCATCCGCGAAGCTTCCTATTAAACTCCCTTCTTTTTTTCATAACATTTGACCGTCATTCTCTCACCCAGCCAATCCATGCGTTCGTTATATTTTGGTGTAGCTGACCTTTCGATCGTCTAAACTTCTTAATGCATATTCCACCATATAGTCTTCAAATAAATGTTAGTTTATATTCATGTGACATATCGGTATGTCACAAC